>BRDA01043224.1:0-21640 GCA_036984385.1 Crenuchus spilurus
AGGTACGTTAGGCTAAAAACAAATCACTTTGCATGTAATAAATCTAAAATATCTCACAGTTTATCTTTCTGAATGAACTTCTGAACAGAAATGAACATTTTCCACTACATTTAATTTTTGATGTCTGTATACTGACAATGGTCCATAGTTATATGGGATGTACTAGTTGTGCAGCCACTAAAACTGAGGTCAAAAGCATAGACATGATTTGCAGATGGCTGCATTTCCTTGTTAGACGATGTGGTGGCCTTTAATGTTCTTTATTGTTTGACTGGATTTCACACAATACGAAATGCCATTCATACTTGAGTCCTCCATAAAATGAGGTTTGCGTGGTGGTAATGAGCACTACAAACAGCTTGAAATTATCAGCAAGTAAATTTGAAAAAGACAGGCTTCTCTTGATCTTTCACTTCCGCAAAGCACAAGCAGTAAGAGGCTGATTATATTGTTTATGCATTTATAATGCAAATCTAAAGAGGAATGAAAATGCCATCGTCCAAAATGATCATCACAGCGTTAGCAACACGATGAAATGGGTCTGAAGATGAAAACGACTGTCAAATGAAGCCTGTGGTGTCCCTGTGTTCAGTGCCTCTGATGTGCCCATAGAGACTGGACACATGAAGTAAATGATTCTCCACTAAATGTGCATTTATTTCAATGCTGGTGCTCATTTAAAGGAGAGACGGTTCTTAATGTGTTTAATTTCACTCCCACTAGGGGAGATAGAAATGAAGTCCTTCTAAAGGTCTGTCCATGCCCAACTTTAATCTTTATTTCATAGTTATATTCAAAATGCCCTGTTTAAATACAGGGCAGTGAGCAGAAGAAGAGCTGAACCATTAAGAAGCCTCAAGATCCAACTGGAAGACAGGAGAACCCCTAACCATATTGTCAACAGGATTTAACTTGACAGGACGTGACAGTCATATAAAAGTTCATTTTTGTTCTTAATTTAATTCAAAAAGGTCAAATAACTTACACTCGTTACATTTAAAGTGATATTTAAAATCTGTGATTTCCATTAAAAAATAAGATTTTTTTGCTAATGTAAAATCCAAGGATAAATGGTTCATGTTTTTCCTGATACAACATCTTGTATTAATAAAAGCACTGCATTTGGGGGGGGGGGGTATGCCCCCTGCACATTTTCAAAAGGCAGTTTTAATTCCTCTGCAGTTTTTACTGTCCAAAAATGGTTATGCTACATTAAACAGAGACAGGTCAAACACTAGGACCAAGCGGAAAATGGCTGCTCAATCTGAAGCCTCTTTCTCTTTCGACCTCCCACAAGCTTATTGATTGGTTTTTTGGTAACGTGCAATTGGCCGTCCCCACTGTCATTCCATCTGGTTATAAACCGGAGTCCATGTTCACCTGTCACTGTAAGTTATCATCATGTTGAGCGTTTGAATCTGTGTCTGTTTTTGGAAGTTTAGGATGAGGTGATTATGTTGAAATATTAATAGTTAACCCTTCCAAGGAACTTAAAAGTGACCATGGAAAATTAAAAGAACTATTAGAAAACACAGTGAACTGAAAGTTTTATTAAATGTTCAATTTAATAAGTATTAATATTTTATTAATCATTCATATTATTTTTATTTTAGTAATAATAGTAACCATAGCATAGTATATTATTAATTATTAACTAATAATTGTAATGAAATATTATTCATAATATTTTTTTAAAATAATGTATTCATATTTATTAATAATTAATAATACCTTAATTTATGTTCAATCCCCCGACCCCTCCCCCACCGCACACACACACACACACACACACACACACACACACACACACACACACACACACACACGTACTCAATCCAGTTGTGTGTCCCCCACCTCTGAAATCTAAATTTCATCACTGACTAAAAGTATAATTGTATTAAATAGTGGATTTAGTTATTTCTTCCTTGACTGAGAAATCATAATGCTCTCTAGTCTAATAAAGACTATAATTGGTTACAGTAACAAATATAATATTCTGCTGCCTAAGCTTGAATTAAAGCTAAAGAGGGAGACATGATTGAATGTCAGTTCGCTAAAATGACTCCCTAATTACAGCTCTGAGTACTTGGCTCATTAAATCCATGTAAGCCAAGATGCTAATTAACACAGAGCTTAATTGCAATTCAGGCCAAAATTATGAATTCAGTACAGACACAGCAAGATACATAATGATTAATTTGTTGAAAATGTGTCAAATTCAGGTCTAGAAGCAATGATTGTGGAGCTCTAAATGACTTGGCTGTATTATACAGAAGAGTGGCATATTTATATATTATAATTGAGTTATACGACAAACTGGCAATTATTACCAATATGCCCAGTGTTATATAAGTCTGGACACCATTATTGAAATCAATTCCTTTTGTGTACAAAATTGTTTCAGACTTTTTATCACCAGAATATGTCAATATGATGTCTTCAAATTATTCAACAAAATGTTGAGATCAAGATTGTTGGCCACATTGTCAATGTTCTCCTTTGCAACCATTCTGCTGTGCTTATCCATGATCCATCCATCCTTCCATCATCACACCCGCTTAATCCTTATCAGGGTTGCAGTCAGTCCCCTACCCCCTCACTGGGCTCAGGGTAGGGCATCACACTATTCAACTAAGCCCAGGACAGGGCTGCTTATCCATGATCTTTCACTCAAACCTAGTTTCCTTACAAAAGGTAACATATTTCACTCTAAAATGCCTTGTTAATTTTCTGACTTCATGATTCTTTCACTTTGGTTGAACATCCACCACCATGTTTGACAGGTAGAAATATGGCTGCTTTGCATTGTTTCATCTTCCATAAACCAACTGCCCAAAAGTCTAGATAAAGATCAGTCAGGGTGTTCTTTTAGTGGATAAGTCTTCCTCAACCTTCACCCATGAAGCCCTTCTTGGGTTATTGTACAGCGTAAATTACATCTTGACTGTAACACATCAGGAAAAATGAGCTCAGGTTTATAGAAACACAAATTTAGTAATAAATCAAACACACATTTAAACAAACAAGAGAACACAACGAAATGAACAGAAACAGAAATATGCTAA
This sequence comes from Crenuchus spilurus, assembly GCA_036984385.1. Classification (NCBI taxonomy): domain Eukaryota; kingdom Metazoa; phylum Chordata; class Actinopteri; order Characiformes; family Crenuchidae; genus Crenuchus; species Crenuchus spilurus. The sequence goes on from BRDA01043224.1 coordinate 3,066, forward strand.
ACAGGCAGAACAGAGGGCCAACTAGTCCTAAAGAGAAACAAACCAAACAGAAACAGGCTAAGGAAGCCAAACAGGCTGAAGAGGCAAAACAGGCTAAAGGTGCAGAATAGGCTAAAGATACTAAACAGGCTAAAGATGCTAAACAGTCTAGGATTAGCATGAACAAAGGCAAACTAAGCAAACAAATACAGGACCTTGAAAAGGCATAAGGCTACATTTAAGCATTCTGAGAAGGACAATACCAAGCAAGGAATAGTTCTACAGGGTTGGCTTAAGTAGTCACGCAAATCAGCATCTCAATGGGAGACAGCTGTAGAGGTAAGTCACAAGAGTTTTGAGGAATAAATACAGTGACCTGCACTTTCCCCAGACCTGAATCTCATAGAAAACCATGTGATCATGAGTCACCATGTAGAGACTCATAACTCTGTACCCCAGAACCTCAATGACCTGAAGGCCGCCCTTCAAGAACAGTGGGATGTCATGCCTCAGCAAACAAAAAGTTGACTTGTGAACAGCATGAGATGTCATTGTCAAACTATAATTGATGCTCAAGGGCACATGACACATTATTGAGACATTGACATCTTTTGTTGAAGTTTACCCACCACTGTCGTTGGCTTTTGTTTCAATAAACAATTTGAGATGTGGAAATCACCACTGCATGCTTCTACTTAAATGCTCCATTTTCATGATATGATATCACTGTAATGTGAACTTTTAATGTGAAGGTTTCCATAAATTTCACCTGAAAGCCAAATATCTATAACTTTGTGAGTGGTGTATTTCAAGACTTTATTTTAATGTAGATACTGTAATTGTGTACATTACACTCTTTAAAAAAAAGATGGTTCTTTTCCGGGTTCAGTTTAGTCAAGAAAACGGTTCTATATACAACCATGAACACTTAAAGAACCTGTTGAAAGGGTTCTTCATATTGATGAGGAATGTGTTGTAGATGGTTCTATACAGAACTTTTTTGAATGCATGTCTTTTGGGTTCTATATAGAGTCAGGGGCGTAGCAGCAAATTCGGGGCCCTGTACACTCTCAATGTCAGTGGGCCCCTATAAATGCCAGTAAACGAGGCACATGAGCAAAAAAAAGGGGGTATTTATTTAAATAAAAAAGCATAAATAAGGTTTTAAGCTACAAACAGATGAGATTATGTTGATGTAGCTATTTACATGTTAATATATGCAGCAGAAATATTGCGGGTGGATCATTTATTAAGTCTCAGCACAGAGTTTCACTTTTAGCTCTGCTGTGTTAGTAGATAATAGGCTTTAGCACATGCACTGAACCTAAAGACTAACTTACCTTAAACTTAAGGTAAACAACTCACATTTAGGCAGCAATTCTAGCAGTCAGAAGCTAGCCAGCTAGCTAGCTAGCTAGCTTGCTCGCTCGCTCTCTCTCTCTCTCTCTCTCTCTCTCTCTCCTGTTTGTTTCTGAAACTGGTTAAAGTTGATAACTAACGTTAGCGGCTCATAACTGTCTTTATACTTACAGCCGCAAGCAGCCTGGTTGGCAACTAACTAAACTAACGACTTCACGTGAGCCTACAAAAATCAGCAGAAGCTGTCTGGAGTGGACTACTTTAACTTTAATTGGACTTTGCATAACAAGAAAACTAGGTTCACCTTTGGGAAAGAAACCCATCAACAGCTGTCTTCCCTCTTTCTGCCTTCTTTCTTTTTCCTTCCTTTCTTCTTTTGAAATCCTGATTTCTGCTTTTTGGGCATGTTGCGTAGCACCCAGGTCATTCAATCTAGGCTCACTGACGTTACACTTGTCGCTAGTCGCTGTTGGGCGGACTAAACCATTTTGGGCCTCCAAGAGGGGGCCCCAGAATGTCCAATATGTTCAGAGGACTGTGACTAAAGTTCATTCCCTGAGTTGATATTACCAATATATTTGAAATAAATAATTAATTTGAGGGCCCAATTCATTTGAAATAAAAACATTTAAAAAAAAATTAATTCAGGATTTTTATGGGCCCCCCTCCCTACTCGGGCCCTGGGTAGTCAGGTCCACTTTTCCCCCCACTACCACGCCCATGTATAGAGCCATTTTCTTTGCTAAACAACCCTTGAAGAACCATCTATTTTAAGAGGGGGTAGGAGATATTGTACAGAATGTACTCAGGGTTGGCAGTAATGTTGATCAGAACTGTAGGATGCTAGTTTATGTCTTTATAATAGTAGAGTATTAGAGCAGCTTTAAGCATTCATGTGACTAGATTTTAAACTTCCAAGTAGCATAACATGTTAAACGGCTGCCACTTAACACTGCATTAGATTACAAAGTAAATAAACAGAACCAGACTGAAAGAAATGAAATGATCAAGGACATGCAAAATGAATGCCCCCTCCCTTCTGTAATGGATTAATTCACTTTGAAATAAAAGAATAAAAGAACAAAGCTGATCCTAATTAGGTTTTAATTGTTTATGAGCTTGGCTTATCTTTTAATATCCGCCACTTGCCCCTCTCCCCGAGAACCATCAAAATGACATTAAGCAGTGCTTCCAGCATGTTGTTTGAATTAAAGCACCCACAAGAAGCAAATTTGGGAAGATTGTGTTTAGTGCAGTTTTAATTGTATACTTAACTCATTTCTGCTGTAAATCAAAGACAAAAGGTAACACACTTAAACTGATTAAACAGAGCATTACAGCTCACATTCTTTAGGAAATCATATTTCATTTTGAAGTCTGTTGGAGCATAACTTAGTAAGTCACACTTTGATGTGATAAAAGTCATCTTTAAAGATATGGAACTACACTACAGCTCCCTGACTTTCAATACAGCTTTCTTTTAAAGAAGACAGAATCTCACTTTATCTCAAAGTATAAAAAAATATATATTGAAAACCATATAGTGCACCTAAAAATTTTGAATATTGTGGAAAAAGTTATCTGATGTGAATTTATCTCAAGACTTCTCTTGCCGGGTCTTCCTATGAGAGCCATCAGACATCTGCAGCTGATCCAGAATGCAGCTGATCAGCTGGTCTTCACTCAGCCCAAGTTCTCCCACCCACTCCACTGCTGCATTCACTTCACTGACTTCCTGTAGCTGCTCGCATGAGATTCAAAACCCTGATGCTCGTCTGCAAAGCAAAAAATGGACCAGCCCCTCTCTACCTGGTCAAGACTTGAGCCGCACCTTGAACCCTTCGAACTTCTAGTATAGCTCAGCTTGACCCGCCATCCTTCAAGACACGTGGAAGACTGGCATTAAGTCTCTTCTCTGTTCTAGCACCAGGTGGTGGAACAAACTCCCACTGGTTGTTCTAACAGCAGAGTCCCTCACAGTCTTCACACACAGACTGAAGAGCATCTCTTTGTGGAGCACTTAAGCAGCACTAGTTTAAACACTTATTGTAATGCATTGTAAAGCTCTTATATTGTGTATAATTGTGTACATTTCCTTCTTTCTAGGTATTAGTTGATGGTTTTGTTCTAACAGTGTCTGAACTGAAGAGTAGTTTGGACTCTAACCTGTCTGTACTAGCTGAGATCATTCTCTTAATGTAAACAAAACACTGTTGTACGTCACTCTGGTTAAAAGAATCTGCCAAATGCCGTAAATGTAAATTAAAATTCAATTCAAGGTCAAAGGAGAACTCCAGGTCTTAGTTAAGGTCTCAAATACATAACATTGTATTCTTTTGCTGTGCCTATGTTGAGGTACCAGTAGGAACCAGTAAGTGTTTAAAATGTACTGATGCATATGGCGAAGCTCTGGGAAGTTAGAGTGTAAATGAGTTTAGCTCAAAAACTGGGCTGCATTATAAAGTCTTAATATTTCTTGCTGTTATTTGGCTCGACAGGCCAGTATGGCTCAATATATCTTATTCCCTATACAGTTATATAGTATATATTTCATGTTGTTCATGTTTGGAGAGAGTGAGTATCTTAAAAAATGCTTTATCTGCATTGTTCCTCTATACTCTGAGTTCCCTCTAAATTTTCTTTCTTTCCAGTCACCACCTGGTCTCTATTCACTGCCTGAGGCCTTCAGGCTCCGTGATCAGCTGGTTTGCATCAGCATTTAGCATAAACTCTACCCTGATGTTTCAAAAAAGATCATGATTAGCTGCCCGTCATCATCCTTCTGCATAATCTCAGTCTTCTCCTTTAACCTATCATTCCATCAGAAGTCAACAGAGATCAGGTTAAACCATTTTAAGGGAAAGGAGGAAGCACAATGGATCTTTCTCAGGCTGGCTCTTCTTTGGTAGCATTATTATTTACCAGTGGTGAAGCCTGCCTTCTGTCTTTCAGCCTTATCCCGCTGTTTTAAAGCATCCTTGTTATTCATCGGCGTTTTTGACAGGTAGAAGGAGCTCACTTGCCAATCAAGCCTAGGCTCCTTCTTTGGTCCCTTAACTTGTCTCCTTTTCCTTTTGGTAAGCTCCAGAATGCATCACGTCAGGGACAATAGGACAATGGGAACAAGTCTTAAGATGGGCGTCAGAGGAGGGTTGAGACCGGGAGTGAAGTGAAACCTCACCATTCTTCTAGAGCTCAAAGAGCAAGCCGAGAGTTCACTGCAGCATGAATGCAGGTCCGTCCCTTCCTCCGTGGCAGCTGTATAGGTGGGGAACAGCCTCTTGTTCTGGTCATTGTGCCCAGGTTAAGCTTCATGGGTACCACCAAACACAGGAAACTGGCTATTTCATGTGCATTCAACTGTGCTCTATGCATCAGGTCCATTGAAGCTTCAAAACTTTGGGTGTGCAGCTACGTCATGCTCCTTATGCTCATCCTGGTCCCCCTAAGTGCTCGTCTTTGACAGAAGATCTGATTCTTCTGATTCCTGTGTGTTTAAGTCGAAGCAACAATGCTTCTCATTTGCTCCATGGCACATTCCTTATCCCCCGCAGGCCACAATGATCATTGACGAAGCAAAGACTTCTGTCCTTTAGATCAGGAAGAATGAAGAGTTGTGCTGTTTTTCAGTTCTGTTCTTGAATAACGAGGACCAAATCTATTTTATTTCATTTAATTAAGTAAGTAAATAGGCAAATAAATAAATCAGGCCTAGGGTAAGTGTGCGTCACAACAATCACTCAATGTCCATTTTATCAGCTCTACTGAGCATGTAGGTGCACTTCCTAGTTCTACAATTACAGACTGTAGAATTTGGAAGTTCCCCTTCACCTTGATCTTTAATGGTACCCTACAGGACCTACAGGATCATTTTCAGCATTGCAGTGACACTGATGTGGGGGTGGTGTGTTAGAATGTGTTGAAGGTATGAGCGGATCATATACAGTACAGCTGCTGATGTTTTTAAACACCTCAGTGACATTGCTAGAATGCACCAACCAAAACTATCCAGCCAACAGTGTCCTGTGACCATCAGTGAAGGACTAGAGGACCAATAAAAACTGTGCTGAGCTTCTGTCTCTGACTTTTCATCTACAAGGTGAACCAACAAAGGTGGTGTGTCACAGTGAGCTAACATAGTAGCTCTGCTAGGTCCCATACTAGTGCAACACTCTAACACACCCCCATCATGCCAATGGTCCACCACCCACCCAATGGTCCAGACTACAGTCTGTAATTGTAGAACTACAAAGTGTACCTGCATGATCAGTGGAGCTAAAATGGACAATGAGTGTATCTACAAGGTATGTGTACCTAATGAAGTGGCCAGTGAGTGTATATTTTTGTACAGTTCTGCATCATTTTTAGTGCCCAGTGTTTGGTTATCACAGTGCCAAGGCCAAATGTTCTTACTAGACATCAAATGTGCTTTCCAGAAAGTGACCCGTGCCATGATACCTTGGCATCTTTTCCGGAAATTTGTCTCTAGCTAATTTGTAACTGTGGTAATGATCATGGCATGTGAAAGCACATTGCTCTGATGGTTTACTAAGTACCATAATACCCTGAAACATCTGTTACTTCTCAATAGGCCCTACTGCGGAGTTGCCATTTAGAAGTCACTGAATGGCAGGTTGAGGCAGTTACAAAACTGCGGCATTGTAACCTAAGCCACGGAGGCCAAAGAGGTGAAAAGAGGTAATGCATTATATGATGGTTGATTTATAACACACGAGAGCACTCTCCTTTTTTCACTGTAAGCTGAGAGCGAACGCAAAGTGGAAGGAGGCTAAGAAAATGTGCAAGCCACATTACCTTAAGAATAAGCCCATTAGCCCCAATCAACCCCCCATTATCTTGTCTTTACTTGTAATTTAGCCAGCAAAGGGCTCTGTCTGGCTGTGTGAATCCGGATACCTAGTCTCATTGTCTGTGAATTCCCTTCACCCCACCACCACGGCTGTCCTCAAAGCCTTCACACCAGGTCCAACGCAGAAGAATAGACATTTCATTTCTAGGTAATGGGGACTACACCGATTGTTCCCCCACTCCTGCCAGCTGTAATTGAGGACCAAGGCTTGCAGTGGAAGTGCAGGCCAAATGGAGGGAGGATTTACTCAACATATGAAGGCAATTCTCTCCTTCTGGAGCCTCCTTTTGAAATGAATAGGCCACCCCCTCTTTTCCTTCGCCCCTGCCGTTCCCTCTCATAGTCTTAAATACAAAGTCTTCTTACAGCAAGTCCCTACTGAGTTAATGAGTGACTTGACAGAACTTTAGAAAGGGATTTGGGCTCATTGTTGAGAGGCCGTTAAAAATGGAAAGTTATCTCAGCCTCAAGAGGTTGTGTAAGAACATTCAGCATCAAGGGTTCCTTTCGAGGTTCAAGAACAAGGCTCTTAAATCTGAACTTCTCGCGATCAGTATTTTTCACAACTCAAACACCCTTCAAGTGATGTCTCCACACTCCTCTCAATCAGCGTTCTTTAGCATGGCCATTAGCATTAGCATTGTGATCCTCAGACCAGTTCAGAAAAGCATTATTTAGAAGATACCATTGAAGAACCTCAATGTATACTTTTAAAGCATCTTACTGCACTCCTTTTTTGAAGTTCACCAACTCAAATGTCTTAGTTTAGTCAAAAGTTCTTCTAACTCACAAACGTAGGCAAAGAAAATTTGTTTTTATCCAATTTGCACACCAGTTAGGACTCTTCATCACAAAATGGCATCATTTCCTAATCTAGGTTGCCAAGTTCTACTGGAAAAGGTGACATAACAGGTCCCACTGTTGTCTTCAGTCAGGTCATTCAGTGAAGAAGACTGTAATTCTCAGTTCTTCATGGTCTTTTTCTTGGGGTCATGACACTTCTGGATGCTGAGGACCAGCTGGTCTGCAGTACTCAGTGAAAAGGCCATAAGAGTTCAAACGATGCACAATCCACCTGCCTGCTGTAGGCTGACTCCACCTCAACGCAGCAGCCCTGCAGGGAGACACGGGCAGAACAAAAGCAGACCTCCATTGATCCTGCAAGCTGTTACAAATCAGACAGAGGGGAAACTTCATGGGCCACAGCATTAGCATATAAAGAGGTGTGCCGAGGGGAAAGATGGGTATGGTTGAGGCCTGTTCCTCAGGCCCTCGGGCCCTGTTTAAATGGTTGATCGGAGACCACCAAAGTCCCCAAGCCCCATCAAGGGGACAAGAGATTGTCAGTCATTTGTCAGCAGTACCTGCAAGCCAGCTGGATGGGCCTGTGTGGTTGAATTTGCTGGAGGGAGGTGGGCATCCAAGTCATTGAAAGTTCTAATTTCTTGAGCTATGGATCAAAAATTACTGCTTATAGCATTATTAACATCAAAACCCTAAAACAGCTGGAGTCCAGTTGGTCAGGTTATGATTTAAAGGTGAGATCATTGAAGATAATCATCATTAGCATCATCATCAAGGAGTCGCTGTTAATGTAAGCATGTCTAGTGCTCTGGCGCTGGGCTTAATCAGGGTCACTAAACGCCTGAACGATCAATTGCTTTATATGACCCTTGTCAATAGATCAATTGTCTTATACCATCCATTTGTATGGTAATTGGCATCATTGCAAAGCCATTTTAAGCCAATGAGAGCTCTATAGTCCTTTTCAGTGTGCTTGAATGTGGTTCAATATACTAAGTTATACATTTAACAGATGCTATTGAAGCTCTAAAATCTAAGACCCATCCTTCTCTACTGCCATTTGACCAGTACACTGACGACATTCTTTGTTGTTCTTTAATTTACATTAAACTTAAATTAAGGAGTTAATTAACATTAATCTTTTGACACTCAGGTATCCAGCCACATCTCTACATGGATGACAACCCATCACCTTAAGCTCAACCCTAGCAAGGCTGAGCTTCACTTTATTCTTGGAACCACTGGTTTGCATCCTGAACTTTCTATCCTGTTTGAGAAGTCCATGGTCGTTCTGTCTCAAGAGATAAGTAGCCTCAGTGTGATCCTGGATGACCAGTTATCATTTTCTACTTACATTGCAAACTTGACTTCGTTGTGCAGGTTCCTCCTCTTCAACATTCGATGGATCTGATCCTTTCTAACCCAGAATTCCACCCAGCTTCTTGACCAGTCTCTCGTCATCTCAAGACTTGACTACTGCAACTCCCTCTTGGCTGGTCTTCATATGCGAGCCATCAGGCCTCTGCAGCTGATTCAGAATGCAGCTGCTCAGTAGGTCTTCATTCAATCCAAGTTCTCCCACATTACTACACTGCTGTGTTCACTTCACTGGCTTCCTGTAGCTGCTGGCATCAGATTCAAAACCCTGATGCTCGCCTACAAAGCAAAAAATGGACCACCACCTTCCTACCTAATGGCAATGGTGAAGTCTCAAGATGCACCTCAAACCCTTCGAGTTTCTAGTACAGCCCGGCTTGACCTGCCATCCGTCTTCACACACAGACTGAAGAGCATCTCTTTGTGGAGCACTTAAGCAACACTAGTTTAAACTCTTATTGTAATGCATTGTAAAGCTCTTATATTGTGTATAATGGTGTATCTTTCCTTCTTTCTAGGTATTAGTTGATGGTTTATTTCTAACAGTGTCTGAACTGAAGAGTAGTTTGGACTCTAAGCTGTCTGTACTAGCTGAGATAATTCTCTTAATGTAAACAAAACACTGTTGTAAATCTCTCTGGATAAGAATGTCTGCCAAATGCTGTAAATGTAAATTAACATTAATTATGCACATTAAAGTCTCCAGCACAAATAGTAAGAAGCTACACTCAATTTTAAATGTATGTGGGCTTTAGCAGATGCTCAAAAATGCTTGTTTGTACACTTAAAGTATAAACCAAAACGCTTTTCAATAAAATCCACAATGCAGAAATACTATACACATTTAATTAGTACAAATACAACAGATTACTCTTATTACATGCAAAAAGGAAAGTGTCATATGAAAGATGAAACCCTCTTCTAAAGTTGCTGCTCAAATTTCTGACTATTTTGAGCTGCCAGTGAAAAATCTTAAACCTTGAAATGTAATCCTTTACTGGTGTTTGAAGAAGTCTTAAAACAATAGAAGTGAGCACTGTCCTGGTGAAGGGTGACCTCTTGTGGCCCAAATCTGAGTTTATCAGATGAGCCAACATAAAGTTCCTTCAGTGCTGTGCAGCCTGGAAAAAAATATTTCAGGAACAAAAATTATATTTATTTGTGTTTATCAGTAAATTGTAAGTATGTGTTATTATATTACAAGTCATGAAATGCATTTCTGGCTAATTATCCTTGTACAATAATCTTATTATTGTAAATAATAAAAACATTCATACACACACAGACATATACATTCATTCACTCACACCAGGGTGATTTACAGCCAATTCACCTGATCTCCATGTTTTAGGACTGTGGGAGGAAACCCACGCAGACACGGAGAGAACATGGAAAATCCACCCAGATAGCAAAATTATTCTGGCCCACATCTGGCCCTCATCCCCCATTCATTTAGTCCAATTGCCGCCTGGATTGACGTCACTTGGGCGGACCGCTGAAAGATGTGGGCCACATATCAGCCAAATGTATGTAACACTGCCATATCTCTACCACAAGTGGCCCACATTTGTTTTAGAACATGTGGGCCAAATAGATGTGTTAATATGTGGGCCACTGATGGCTCATATGTAGGTAGCACTGACATATCTCTGCCAGAAGTGAACCACATCTGTTTTAGAACATGTGGGCCAAATAGGTGTTTTAATATGTGGGCCACTGATGGCTCAAATGTAGGTAACACTGCCATATCTCTGCCAGAAGTGGACCACATCTGTTATGGTACATGTGGGCCAAATGTGTATTTTCAATATAAGGGCCACATTTGGCACACATGCAGTTTGCCATGCCAAACGTGGCTCACATCCATATGCTATCAGGGCACCAAGATGTAGACTTGAACCCAAGACTTATAAAACACATAAAAGTGTTAGTCATCCCTATTGACCCCTACATCTTTCTCTTACCAATGAGTCTCTATAGCTGTGGACAGCTGCAGAGTACTGATGTATATTTGGTCCTCACTGTGAAGAAGAATGAACTTTTAGTGTAGTGTAGTGTGGCAGTGTTCACGCTACACTACCTATGAGCTGCATAACATTTGCATCTATTTCAGCTTGTTTACCCCAACTGACTTTGACATATTACTTCATTTTATTATTAGAAGTGGTCTTTGTGTCCTCCTGTCATTAAATCAAATTTACTACTCTAATTACAAGACCTCCCAGAGGCTCCACCCTCTGGAAGGTCCCGTGCCTACCCTGAGTGTGTAATTAGTCTGGAATGAAGCATCCTGCTGCTTTCTGACTGCACCTGAGACCACTGGGATCTGTGATCAATTACCTCATCTTCATCTCCGACATCCTCTTCTTCATCCCCCACAGCTCCCCCTCTTCACCCCGGTCTGTCATGGGTCCTGGCCAAACTTCACAGAGTCTTGATTATCGCCTCTCGTGCTTCTTCCTCCCTCTCTCCGCACCTAATCGCTTCCCTCTGCTGCCTTGATGTTGTTTACTTCCTGCAGTGATCAGTTTTATCCCGGGGCTCCGGACTCTGAGACGCTGCAATGTGGCACCTGACTGCCGCTGTCCCTGCACCATTAAACCGTGCTGTGTAGAAGGCAATGTGCCATACAAACACAAAAAAAGATTTTTAAAAGACATGGTCTCACTTTATTTATAAAAGGCTTGTGTCAATACATATGATATTTACAGTGCTGCTAGTCCATAATTTAATGCAAAAAGGTCACCTATCATAATTTATCATTTAACATGACATTTCAAGCCTTTTTATGTTTTACTGTTAATTGAAAGTCAGAAATACAGGATCTCAATTTATTAGAATATTTCATCTGAATTAAATTACTATTCACACAGTAAAACAGTATAATATATATAATCACTTCACATGTAATCAATATAAAATTTATGACTATTTTTTGCATTAAATGATGAACACAAATGAACATTTTTCCAACATTCTAATTTTTAGAGATGCACTTGTACTGGAATAATATAAGCAAAGCCATTTTAAGCCAATGGAAGCTCTCTAATCCCTCTCTAGTCTAATGGTTCAAAGTATCTTCAGTGGACAAGCCAAATAAAAGACAACAGTACACAGTGAAAAACAACCAAGTTGCATTCTTTGAGCAGTGCCATAGAAGCAGGGGTGGACCACCTAATTCTGGGCCTTATGCACAAGCATAATTGCTTCTTTAATAAGCCTCACAACCCTTACAGTTTGCCCATATACAATGTTTATTTTCTGATTTTAGATTTTAAAGGCATAAGGCTGGGATTTAAATAGGCTTACATAGTCAAATCAGAATATTATTACCAGAATATTATGGAAAGAACATAAAGATGTGGGACATCACAAATTCCATCTAACAGGCTTTACTGCATGTATAAATAAGTGAGCACATCGGTCAGTTGTAGCAGGGTGTAAAACCATCATCACGGGTAAAGGATGTGATGTGACTGATGTCCATTAGGGCATGATAATAGAGTACCAGGTGAAGTGTGGTAGCATCTCAGAAACCAGTAACTTGTGGGATGTTCTAGAGTTGCTGTAATGAAGGTGCACTGAGAGCCTCCCAACAGACCACTGATGCCAGAGGGGAACATCGACTCCAGCAAGTGGTACAGAGCAAAGGAAAACTAGACAATTGCTTCATTATGTTCAGATGACTTTACAGTCATCAAAAGCCTACCTCAGTTCAAACAGTGAAGTTAACCGAGTTTAATAAAACTTTACTATTTCAAATGTACAACTTTCTGACATTTATGAACCTTCTTTGTACCTTTTCTTCTCTCCCTCCTCTGCGTCCCATAGTGCTCTGGGTTTAGCGAGGTGGAGGAAGTCAGCAGCTGGTGCAGGATGCATTGGGGTGACCTGTATGACCCCAGCTGCTATCCAGATGCGGGTCAGCGGTGGGGTTCAGGGGTCTGTCCTCATGAGTTACAGCCCACCATAAAGAATGAGTGAAAGGAAAAGGCTAAAGCCACAGAGCCGAATGGACTGGAGGTGCTGGACTGAATTCCATCCTTCCCTCTCAATCATCTTTTAGTGCCAAAAACTAGTGAAGTGAACAAAAGGCCGGTCAGTTTAGAAGTAGGAGCGTAAAGAATGAACTCTAATAGCAATATAAATGCATGCTAATTCTGTCTGCTGGTGGAATAATGAGATTTTGATGCTACACCCACTTTATAGTGTGCAAAACTGATTGATTCCCTCTTATTTAATAATTTTCCTTTTCTCTGGAGCAAGGCACTGAGTACTTTCTGTAGAAAGAAATGAGTGACGATATATCGGATTTTACATTCATTTTCAGCCTTATTTCAGAAAAATCACCAACACTGCCATTCAAAAGGTTGAAATACAATGGAACCTGGACTTTTGTGAATAAATTTAAGAATTTGTTGATACGAGCCATTGATCGGTATTTTTTTTGCTTTGTAATGAGAGCTGAGATTTGAGTTACAAGCGAGCTTCCACCACCCACCACTAGGAGTCACTAGTGAGCGTGGGTGAGTGCCAAGCTCAGTGCAGAGAAGAAGAAATAATGATGTGCTAGGATATAAATCACGAAAACATCAAAAAACATGAGCGAGGTGTGCTTGTAGCAATAAATTGCAGAATTAAGTGTATCAAATAACTTGAAATGAAAACCTCCCCCAACCTCCTCCAACCTCCGCCAGCATCTTCGTCTGATCTTCAAGGTAAATACACTTTATAAAACTAATTTATTTCTTTACATTAAATTTTAAGTATTATTATTTTTATATATTATTTGTTATTTATAAAGTAAATTTTTTTATTTAAAAACATATAATAAAAATAAAAATTTCAGTTCATTTTTTTGGGGAAAGTGAATTTGATATACAAGTAAATTGAGTTACGAGCACCGTCACAGAACAAATTAAACTCGTAAGTCAAGGTTCTACTGTTCTTTGTTATTTTAGTCGACAATAACCTAGGTGTAGAATGAAATTTTTAACAATATTTTGAAAATATTTTGTTCAATATTGACCATTTTTGGGATCAGTTATTAAATGATAAAACTATTTGCATTTATTTTTTTTATAGTACTCCATTGTCAAGTTATTTAATGTTGTATTTAATTACCACTTAAAATATATAACAAAAGTTCTGATGCAACTAAATAATCACAAAGTCATCTAACGGACAATTTATTATTCTGAACACATTTAAACAGCTAAAGTGATTCTATATTAAAAATAAGTGGTTTTAAATTTAAAAACTCTTAGTCTGCTGAGCCACTCAGGTCTAAGATACAAAAAATTATAACAGGAAAGTAGGAAAACTACAAATGATTGCATGTTTTGCTGCAGAATTTAACATGTTTATCATTTGTAGCTCTCTTGCTGTCCTGTATTTCTGTTCAGCTCCCAGCAAGCACATCACATTACAGTATACTAATAAGAGTAACTAATACTAATACTAATACTACATCACCTACAAATATAATGTGAACTATAAGATGCTCTGGATAAGATTGTCAGCTAAATGTTGTGTGTATAGGTAAGGGTAGCATTAGGATTTTAGCCCAAGTACTCTTACTGATATAGTGTGGTGTGTTTACTGGGGATTGAATCTGAGTCTGCCACACTACACTACCAACAAACAAAACAACAGCTCTAATGTCAGTAAACCTAACCTAAATTTCTTGCATCTTGGACATCAGACATGACCAAACACTGCCACACATTACTGCAAAGGCTTCAGTGGTGGCATGAGACCTTTTCTCTGGTCCTGTTATTCTTTCTTAATTAAACAGTGGTCTACGAATGGTCCCAGAGCGATGGGTTGACCGCTGTAATAGAAATAAAAAACCAAATGCATCGTTCTCCTGAACCTGACACAACCCCTTCCATTCTTTCAGCAAGAGCCATAAAAGCCAACGAGGCAGAGGAATATGTTTACCATATGGCTTTGGTTGTTAAAGGAGAGGGGGAGAGAAGGTGGTTTGAAAGGGCAAAAGAGGTAGTAACTTCTAAATGCCCCCGATACACGAGAGAGTACCGATGGTGTGAACGTTCTCCAGACGTTGGAGTGAAAAGGTTGGGGTGTATGTATGAATGTGTCTTGTGCAGTTGATCTGAATGTTCAAAAGTGACTTGATGTACCGTACAAAGCGCTCTGTGTTCTCTGGGTTTTATTGGCTCAGGAATGATGTACTGCATGTCATCTTTTGAAGAGGCTCTGAAGAATACTGAAGCTTTTCTTTTTCATCTATACAAAGACAAAAGTGTGTTTAAATGTGTTTGTGTTTGTATAAATGTGTTTGTGTGTGTGCATGAACTGATTGCCTTCCACATATAAACCATTAAGCTGTAGAGATAACATCCTGACTTGTTACTGCACTGTGGAAATGGGGCAGCAGAGGCTTTGGCAGGCAGATTGCAGCATTTGTCTCTGTAACCGCGATCATGCTTTGTGGCATGTAGATTGATGGTGATTGGCTCTTTTTCAGGGGCGTCCAAGAGCTCAGCTAGTGCCCAGATAATTAGGTTTACTAATCATACTTTCATTAACCTCCAGCTTCCGCCTCTCTCTTCCTTCTCCCCATTTCTTACTACTGAATTCATCGCTGTCATTTCTCTTTTCGTAATACTAAGCTCTGTTGTTCAAATAAAAATGATCACATAATTATTAGCATAAATGAGTGCTTTAGTGCCACAAATAAATCAACCAGCATGGCTGCTTTACGTGACAAGGGCATTTGGGATGGAAGCTTTTGTAGCAGATAGTGCTTCTGAAATGGAATTGGCCAGGCTGGTAGAAAAGTCTTGCCAATGTCTTGTCTTGCCTTTATTGGTTAATACCAGCTGTAGATCAGGTCAGTCTTGGACTAACCAAATGAAGACTGCAAGATATCAGAATAACACAGTCATACTGAGCAGAAAATAACAGATCCCTGGTGGTCAACAAGTAGTTACTATGCAGCAACAAATATCATATATCAAATAGCTGTCATTTCTACATTGATGATATTCTTGTATTCTTGATTTAATTGGCTCATATGATCAATAACACTGCACATATGTACAGTAAAGTTTGGAACTAATTTAATTTACAGTTTACAGCTAATTAGAAATATATTAAGAGCTCTCTAAGAGCCACATGCAGAACCAGATTATCATGCCCTCAGTCTCTCTCTCTGCACACTACAATTCCCAGAATGCACCCGCCTCTGACATCATTACTTATAGACTATATAAACTTGTTTGTCTGTTTGTCCCTCAGCGAAGTATTGCCAACTCCACATTGCATACCAAGCATTTATCTTTCTCGGTTTTGAGCTCTGTGTTCCAACTGATTTGTTCTTTGATTATCCTTTAGTCTAACTCTCTTGTTGGTCTCCTTGATTATTCTGGTTATGGATCTCTGCTTGTTTAGTGATATATGCCTCTGTCTTCCCTTATTGTCTTGGTTGCTTGGTTCTCTTGCTCTCTGGTTTTGACCCACATCTGTCCACTGGTTATATTGTTTGGATTTCCTTCATCAATATCTGTCTGGTTTGCTATTGTTTTACCACTTATCAGATTAAACCTAGTTCTTATCATTTTCTGCAAATATCAGGATATCCTGATCAGCATTACACAGCTGAGGAATGTGGTGACCAAGGACCTGATGGGTGTGTCCAAAAGCTGGCTAGCTAGCTATCATGTTTTCTGTCACATTTAATTGTTTAACAATCAAATGCTGTTCTTTTTTAAGTACAAGGCACAGTTTCACTACCAAAAGCTTGTCCATCACTGATTAAAGCATTACACACTAAAATAAATGTGATCAAAATTGTGATTGATGGGGTTAATCAATAATATATTGTTCGATCATACACTGTACTGTAGCTTTAGAATTCATACTCTCATATTGCTGTCTACACACTGTCCTTTATTCATTGTTTATGGTCAAATCTCAAAACAAGTGTGGACAAATTTCACTAATCATTATCCATCAGTGTTATCTCTCTCATATCTGTACAGATATAACACCAATAATAATGGAAAAGAGAAATAATACTAATAAATTGATACTGATCTTTGAATTCTATGTTGCATGTAAAGATTCAGCAATAATGTAGCATTTAAATTTATTATTTTAGAATAATAAAAGATATAACATAAAAAGATGCTTAAAGAAAGAATCAGGATGTGCTTCATTTAAATATGTAAAAAGGCACTTGCAGGCTGATGCTTGATTTCATGCACTGAAATTGATTCATCAACTGCACGTCAATGGATGATTCTTTATAGAACCATGCAAGTGTGAAGAAGTGCAGTGAAAGATAAGGTCTAAATTTGGTAGCATTTCCAAAGTGAAAGAAACCTTTTCTTTAAAGATGTTTAAAAATCTCTGCTACTTCTGACATCATATGAAAGTTTAACGAATCAAATGTCAAGTCATTCATGCCAGTTAAAGCTGTGTTCATTTACACACAACAAAGTCATTCTGTAAACCCGCAATGTGTGTAGTAAGAGTGTTAAGCACTCATTTAAACACAGCAATATATTACATTTATAAGGCAGCCGAGACAGGATATCAGTCCTGAGCTGAAATAAAGCAGCCTAAGCATTCACACTGGGGTCTTAAATCTGCCATTAGTGTTGAAGTAAATTAAAATCTATAATGTTCTGCTGTTTCGTCTCTACTTCTTTTGGCCTGTCCCGACTTCAGGCACATGTTAGCTCCATATGGTATGAACAGACTGCTATCTGTCCTTTCTGAATATGGGCTGCGTTGAAATCCAATAGGGGCCACTGGAAGTATGCTTTCAGCAGTGTGTGTGGCATGTGCCCAGCTTTATGTGTGTTCAGCCTGGCATCATTTGCACCTCAGAGAGACCTGTTGTAGGGCAAAATAGCACACACTGACCAACAGCCTCTCCATTCCAAAAGACAAGGTGTACGAGGTGTGATATTGTTCCACTTTAATGTGCTGCATGTTTGACGTGTTAATACCACAAGTGTTTGTGGGTATATTTGTTTTATGAGGAGCAAAGCTCTGATGCGGTCATTTTTTATTCATATTGCTCAGCTGTTAGTCTTATACCCCGTGATCCATCACACTAACACTAAAAATAGCAATATTATCAAAAATGACAGCAGTGGTTTCATGATGCCTGATAAATGTCTTGTGGGAGTTAATTGGGAGCATATTTAGTCAGAAATTGGTTCCTATTAAGACAGTTTTCCACTTTTCTCAGATGTACATTTACATTTACGGCATTTGGCAGATGCTCTTATCCAGAGTGATGCACAAAAATGCTTTGTTTTGTTCTCTGTTAGAAATAAACCATCACTAATACCTAGAAAGAAGGAAAGACACACAATTATACACAATATAAGAGCTTAACAGTGCATTACAATAAGTTTTTAATCTAGTGCTGCTTAAGTGCTCCACAAAGAGATACTCTTCCGTCTGTGATTGAAGACTGTGAGGGACTCTGCTGTTAGAACAACCAGTGGGAGTTTGTACCACCACCTGGGTGCTAAGATAGAGAAGAGTCTTGATGCCAGTCTTCCACGTGTCTTGAAGGATGGTGGGTCAAACCAAGCTGTACTAGAAGCTTGAAGGGCTCAAGATGCTCAAGTCTTGACCATTGCCATTAGGTAGAGAGAAGCTGGTCCATTTCTTGCTTTGCAGAAGAGCATCAGGGTTTAGAATCTCATGCGAGCAGCTACAGGAAGTCAGTGAAGTGAACGCAGCAGTGGAGTGATGTGAGAGAACTTGGGCTGATTGAATACGAGCCGAACAGCTGCATTCTGGATCAGCTCCAGGTGCCTGATGGCTCACATAGGAAGACCAGCCAGGAGTGAGTTGCAGTAATCAAGCCTTGAGATAGTGAGAGACTGGACAAGCACCTGGGTGGCATCCTGAGTTATAAATGATCAGATCCATTGAATGTTGAAGAGGATGAACCTGCACGACTGTGTCAAGATTTTGATGTAAGTAGAAAATGATAACTGGTTGTCCACGATCACACCGTACTCAATTAGTCCAAATTTTAATCCTTTGGTTTAGAACTGGAGCTGCAAGGCAAATGGTGCTAACACTAGTACTCAATAGTCACCTAAACAGCCCATTTATTTCCATTAAAAATTAACTAAATTAATGAAAACTTTTAAAGTCTCAAAACAATAGTCAGTCAAATGTATTTACA
>BRDA01043227.1:0-15937 GCA_036984385.1 Crenuchus spilurus
TCTAACATTGTTCTACAGCAGCTACACTGATAAGACTGCCTGTAGATGTGCCTTTAAATGTGCCATTTTTTAAATTTGCCACCCTTGTGAGTGCAGACTGATTGTTTAAATCCGATGACGATTCTCGTAAAATGATGATCAGCCCAAATTAATCCGTCTACCACCACTTCAGTCCCTACACAGAGAAAAAAACCCAGACTTGCACACACACACACACACACACACAGTCATTGCAGTAGACATGCTGAGACCTTTGGAGCAATGAGCCTCAGACATCCAAAATCAGCGTTCGGGTTTGGAGGACAGATCCTCCATATGGCTTATTCTGACACGCTTGACACCAGGTTGGACCCACCAGGGGTCAAAATCACAACTCGGGCCACATATACTGCCACACTGCCAGCACAAACCACCGCAACGCTTCACTGCAGGGACACTGGGCATTTGGTCAGCTGACCACGGTTCTCCACTTTGGCTATTTTCAAATGCGTAACATTTGTGATCACATCAGGTGATCAATTAATTGATGTTTAATTAATCGTTTTAATAAAAAAATATTGCAATTTCACACTAATTCTCTAATAATTTATATTTGATGAGGCAGGAAGTGTAAATGTTTAAATAGTGGAGATTAGATTTTGTAATGTATTGAATAATACAGAATAAACTGAACTATGCAAATTTTTTGAGGTAAAATGTAACATTTCCCAATGAGCTGAACTGTAATTTAATTTAATTATGACATTTGAGTTTTAATTAAGCTTTGAATCATTTTCTAAAGATCAACAGTACCAGTCAAACATTCTATTCATTTTTTTAATTTATTTATTTTCTTCTCTACATTATAAATAAACACTGACGTCATCCAGACTCTGAGTGAACACATAAGTAATCATGTAGTAAACTTAAAAGTGATAAACAAACCAAAACATGTTTTAGATTTTACTAAGCCAGAGGTGCCTACTGTGAAGAATGTCAAATATAAACATGTTCTGGTTTGTTTACTAAATGATTACAGATGTGTTTACTCAGAGTTTAGATGATTTTAGTATTAATATACAATGTAGAACATGTTTAAATAATAAAAAACACTGAATGTCCAGAAGGTGTCCAAACTTTTGACTGGTACTGTATTAAAAAACAATTTTAATTTTGGGTGAAATTTACGATTTTGCACTGATAATTAGTTTGTGGAGAGATTTGATATTTTGATCAAGTTTTCAATGATTTTGTAAAAAACTAATAAAATCAAACTGAATTGTAGTAAAATGTCAAATTTGATCGTGTACTGAATCATAACTGAATCAAACTACGATGACATTTGAGACTTCAAGCTTTGAATCGTGTCACAAATAACTGTAGTTAAATTATACTGGATGGAAAGATGAATAAATGGAAAATGTCAAAATGTACCAGATTGTAACTGAATCCAATTTTTGAAGATATTTGAGATTTCTTGAATCTTTGAATCATTTGAATCAATTCTAACACAATCAGCCTGAATTGTGGTGAAATGTGAGATTTGGCGATGCGACTGTAACGGATGGTTTTGGTGAGGAGAGATTTGAGGAGGGACTGAACCTCAGTAGTCAGACACTATGACTGAGTCTCACAGCTTTGTCTGATGCTGGATTGTGATTAAAACAGTGAGTTTGTGATTGTGTTCAGGTGACTGTCTGGCCTCCTGCTGCAGTGTCTGGAAACTCAGACGTCAGGCTCTCCACCCGCCCCCTCCTGTGCGCACGCACACACACACGCACACACACACACACTGTGAGCCTCCTATCAGAAATACCTGCTGGTTCCTCAGATTTAGTCTGATAAGACGTCCGCCAAGCCTCAAGTTGATGCAGGACAACAATTCCTGACAATCAATAGGAAAAACAAGGCTGTAATCCTCCAAATCCACACGGCTCCCCCGCACAGACTCTCTTGTCACCGTTCCATTCTACAAGTCCTGAGCTGCTCTTAATCTACTTTCAGCACATTTAGCACACACAAATGTTAAGTATACTCAAACAGGGGGCACCATCTCCTTCTCTCGCTCCCCCCCCGGCATCTTTCTTTAATTTACTGTCTAGCGCCATCGCCCTTTATCGCCTGACATTTAACAATGGAGTCTTCTCACACCGCCTGCAACACACAGACAGGTGAGACAATGGACCAGACCTACAGACTCTGCGGCAAATAAACAGTCTAATTTCAGGGTGTAAATACTTAACACATCATTTAAATCATCTCAGAAGTCATCCGTCAGGTTTGTGTTCAATACGTTTATAAACAAGAGCACTGGAGCATCTTCAGAACTATTCTGTCAAAGTCGTTCAGTCAGAGAGCTAAACTGTGATGTCATATTCAGTGTAATGTGACTTTTCTTTGTTTTAATGTTGATTATTTACTCAAACTAAAAAATTTAAATATTCTAATCAGTTTGGATTTAAATAAAAAAGGCCTAAAATGAGTAGTGAATATACTTTTACTTAATCACTTTTACAATATTCTAATTTTCTTATGTGACACTGTACTGTATATAAATAAAATGATTATATTTCTGTTTCTTACTTATCACATTATTATTATTATCATTATTATTATTATCATCATTATTATTATTATTATCATCATTATTATCATCATTATCATCATCATCATCATCATTATTATTATTATTATTATTATTATTATTATTATCATTATCATCATCATCACTATTATTATTATTACTATTACTATCATCATTTTTATCATCATCATCATTATTATTATTATTATTATCATCATTATTATCATTATCATTATTATCATTGTTATTATTATTATTATTATCATCATTATCATCATCATCATCATCAACATTATTATTATCATCATCATCTTCATCATCATTATCATCAACATTATTATGATCATCATTATGATTATTATCATCATTATTATTACTATTATTATTATTATCATTATCATCATCATCATCATCGTCAACATTATTATCATCATCATTATTATCATTATCATCATCATTATTATTATCATTATTATTATCATCATCATCATCATCATTATTAATATTACTATCATCATTTTTATCATCATCATTATTATTAACATCATCATCATTATTATTATCATTATTATTATTATCATCATTATTATCATCATCATTATTATTATCATTATTATCATCATTATTATCATCATCATCATCAACATTATTATCATCATCATCATTATTATCATCATTATGATTATTATCATCATTATTACTATTATTATTATTATCATTATCATCATCATCATCATCATCGTCAACATTATTAACATCATCATTATTATCACTATCACCATCATTATTATTATTATCATTTTCATTATTATCAACATTATTATTATCATCATTATGATTATTATCATCATTATTACTATTATTATTATTATCATTATCATCATCATCATCGTCAACATTATCATCATCATTATTATCACTATCACCATCATTATTATTATCATTTTCATTATTATCAACATTATTATTATCATTATTATTATTATTATTTTTATTATCATCATTATCATCATTATTATTATCATTATCATCATTATCATCATCAACATCATCATGATCATTATTAATATTACTATCATCATTATTATTATCATTATCATCATTATATTAATAATAATAATAATAATTATTATTATTATTGTTTTACACTACAGCATAATGTCAGATTTAACAGTAGTTTGATCAGAGGAGGATGCGAGTCTTGGTTCCTCTCAAGGTTTCTTCCTCCAGCCACGAGGCAGTTTTCCCTTGTCCCTGTCGCCTTTGGCTTACTCGCATCAGATTTGTGTTTTGTTTCAAATTGTCTGATGCTAATTATGTAAAGCTGCTTTGATGTCAGTTGTGAAAAGTGCTACATAAATACATTTTGACTGATTGATTGAAAATGAGAGTAAAAGTACAAAAAACGTGCAAAAATTAGTGACCCTAGTCAAATGAAGTCAAGTTTCTGTTAATTAACACTTTTTAAAAAGTGGAATATTTAACATGCACAGTCCAAAATATTAAATTCAGTAAGAAATAAGTGCTTTAAAATGTGTTCTCTCTACAACAAATTAACATTTTTCAGTTTCAGTTTCTGGCATCATTTAAAAAAGCCTCTCACTCTTCACATTGTGTGTAAATTTCACGGTCACTGGCCAAAAAATTACTTAAAAAGACACCTGGTTCCATTGAGTTCCACTGAAAGCAAAGTCAGTTTTTTTTTGCTTCTCCTGTAAAATTGATCTGTTTCTGCAAATTCTAATAAAGTTAAACAAACTTTTCAAATGTTCACTTATTCTCACTGGAACATTAATAAAACATGTCATTTGGCCAAACTTTTGCTCTCAGCTGTGGATCCAGAGCTGAAGCAGTGGTAGGCATCAGAACTGTCTAGCGGGGCTTTAAAACAAAGCAACAAAGACCTTAAAATAGAAAAGCACTTGAGATGGAAGTGACCTTGCAGTTACTTACTGACTGATGTGCTGTACAGACTAACACATACAGATCTGAGAATAAGTGACAATGACGAGATGACTAATACTGATGTCTGTGCTCGTAGGATACTAATGAGAGAAATCAAGAGCTCGACAGAGGCAGTGTTCTCACTTTTTCACACGTCTGGCGTATAAACAGCATATAAAGGCCAGACGTCTTTGAGATGAAGCATGACAGACGAACACCGACCAATCAGACTCGTCTAATCTGACGTGAATTTTGAAATGGTCCATTTTCTGTTTATTCTTGCATTACGTCAAGCGGGGTCTCCACGTCTGTTGAAGCCCAGGCTCTTCAGGGTCTTCTGAGCCTTTATCCGAGGCATCGGACTGTTAAACAAACCATTTGTAGCTTAGCCACGCACAAACGACAGAGATTTCAATGCGCTGTCAACCAAATCCGTGAATAAGAGAGCCAAACAGAGTGAGACGGGGTACGGCCGGTCGGGACCACCTCGATTCATTTATTAAACATTCTCTTGGCTCGATTGGTTTGTGATTTCGGTTGCGCCGAGTGGCCGAGCACTTCCGGCGGGTGGGGAAGTGGGGGGTGGCTTATATTTATAGGACTGTTCAGATGAGCGGCGGCTATGAAAAACACACAGGAAGGGGGGGGGCTGAGCGCCGAGGATTTCATCATTGCTTCGGTGCTGCCAGGCTTCGCCGAGTGTCAGACGGATCCTAATAAAAGTGTCTGGCCCTGCGGTGGGCACCAGGCTGGCGCTTGCTGTGACGCGGCTGACTGCTTGGTATGCGTGGAGCATGGCAGCGCTTCAGCTGTTGCTGGGGGCTTCGTGGCAAAGACTCAGACTGATTAGTTGGCATCAGCCATTGTTCGGTGCGAGACCAAACAGGGAGAGAAAATATAATTAGAGCCAGAAAGAGAGAGAGAGAGGAGAGAGAGCAAGAGAAAGAGAGAGGGGGAAGTGTTGGGAAAATGAGTCGTTTTCCAAAAATGCCGCTTCTAATGCGGCACTATTTAGCCAAATTAGATTTGAAAAGTGAAACAGAATCAGTCCCAACACTTCAAATCTGCGAGAAAAGAGACAGAACAAGGTACCGCAGACAGCACATCCTTTGTTAAATGTCATTTCGGAGGAAAGCGACGAAGGCCACCTTCTGACATCTTCACCTTCTAGTCGGAGCAGACGCCCGCGTTGGGTGGCATTAAGAAAGATTAGTCTGCCAATCGGTTCAGGCGTCTGCTCTGCTATTAGCTGTGTGTGGAAAAGGTGTGTGATATAATTAAGCAGTAGAAACTGCACCATGAGTCAAACTCCTGGTGCAAAGTCTACTGCTGGAGACGAGGGACGAGCATGTGCTGGCTCTTATGTTGGATGGAGGAGGAACATCTGCATATGCCTCATGAGGCTGAACTGGGGACGTGACAGTAAAACTGCTTCTCGTATCAGGACTCCAGGCTTCCTGTGCTGCAGTTATACAGACTAACATGTAGCACAAACACCTACTGATGCTTCTCACTTTACAGAAAGCAGTCAGGACACATGACCTGTGTGATTTTTCACTAATAAATACTGCTGTTATTGATACGAGGTGAAGTGGAACATAAAGTGACACGCTCAGAATCTAATGTGGACCGAGGTCTCGCCGGCCTGCATCAGGAAAGCATTGGAACAGCTGCACAGGGTGGACATTTACCATCTTTATTTGAAAGTTTCACGCACCATCATAAGCAATAAACAGTTGTTGGTAGACATTAGTGCAACATGGAGACGAGCTGCAGGAAGAGAAGTGTTCAGCGTACTGAAAAGGTCGTCTAGACAGCTGTGGAGACATCCTTCGACATCGGTCCAGAGGCTGCCCGACCGGGCTTCACCTGATTTTTATCCGCATTTCGCTCAGTTCTTCAGCTCCGGAATATCAATCCCCGCTTATCTCGTTCTCGTGTTCCATCCCGCTCTGCGGGGACGTAGCCGAAAGTTCAGTCGCTCGTGCCCTCCGCCCAGGTCCCAAGAGCCTAACCCGTGATTTTGCATTCAGAGAGCTCACAAGTTAGGGTCTCAGGGAACAGGAGAAGTACAGTATCCGAGGGTTTAAGCAGAAGCGGGATGGAGCCGTGCTCCTGTCCCAGCCTCTCTCTCTCTCTCTGTCTATCTCTCATCCACACACAGTCACAAACACATGCACACACTTCCCTATCATCTCCTGCACCCGGCATCGGCCACACAGACTCCGCTGTTTGTTCAGCGAGCGTCCGGTTCTGCCCAGGCCATCTTTTCCATTCAACAATAGCGACGGAATGGATGGAAAAAATCAAATAAAAAAATCAAAACACCAGAGATAACTTATCCCTGCTGGCGCACACTCATACTGACCCAAACTGGACTGCTCAAATCCCGCCACTGGCTACGGGCGAGTCGAAGCGATCAATAAGTCTGCGAAGACGGTGCAGCCTCGTCTCAGCTTTTTTACACTTTAATTTCCCCGTCCAACGGGCAGCGCTGCCCGTGCTCTGTGCTAACTAGCCTTTGTTGGCGGAGGAAAACCCCCAGTCAGACGGTCAGTCTCCCTCTCTCTCTCTCTCTCTCTCTCTCTCTCGCTCTTCTTTGTCCTCATGAGCCACAGCATCAGTCTGCATCTCTCTCACCTTCCTCATCCACTCCCAGCAAGCCGAGCCGAGCCGAGCCGCCTGCTAGAGATGCAACCGCTCAGACGTTTTGGGGGGGCAGGAGAGTAAGGTGGCAGAGGGGAGCAGAAGACTTGGGGCTCCATAAACGACAAGCGACTCGACAGGAGCGAAAAAGCCACCGAAAAGCAGGTGAGACGGCTGACGGCGTTAAAAAACGAGTACAAAATCATAGGGCATCACAAAGAAAGCGGCTAGCTTCTGCTTCCCTCTTGGAGCATCTTTCCAGTGCTGCTAGTGGTGCTCCCCCCACCCCCCTCAGACTGCACTCACCCCCTCCGTATCCACCCCCCCAACTCAACCCGCACCCCTTTAACTCAGACACACAACCCTCCACCCCCCCCACCAAAAAAAACCCCCCGAATGTGGTGCGCTCCACACTGCACATTAAGCTTCAGGACTAAGTTGTCATTCAGGCTTACTGGAGCCGACACCACTGCGTGCAGAGGAGGGAACAGAGGTGGAGAAGTCTGGGCTGAAAAAGCCGATCAGCCTTTCGCTTTCGTCTATTTTCGTCTATTCGGGTCTATTTTCGTCAGGCGCCGACTGATCGATACGACCACAAGCTGCCTTTTCACCCAATCTGACACCAGGCTGGTCAATTTCAATAGTGCACAAACCAGCCAAAACATTTTCATGTCATTTTTCACCACACTTACACACCCCTCCCGCCCTAACCACACACACACACACACACACACACACCTTCTTCCAGACTCCTCCCCCACAAACAATCAAGCAGTTTCCTTCTCCTTGGGGACCAGGGAGAGAGCACACGCTCCCGGAAATGAGAGCGGCTCGCCACGCGCCTTAAACGACCCCCGCCCCCCTGCCCAACACACAAACACACACAGACACACACACACACACACACGCATCATCATCATCATCAACTCTAACATCCCTTTCATTTATCTTTTGAAAAAAGTCCACAATATGATGCAGAAGTCTAAAAAAGCGAGAAATAAGTGAGCGAGATGCACCAGACACAGACAGGTCACTGAGGTGGGTCGTCTGCACCCCCCTTCCACACACACACACACACACACATACTCACACACCTATCATCAGCACCATCACTCACTCACACACACCCTCCCCCCCTCAGCATCAGGACCACAACTACAAACCCCGCATGCCCATTCTACCTCTAAGTCTCTCGCTCTGTCACTCTCTCTCTTTCTCTCTCGTACAGCATGCAACGACCACCAAAAAAACCTCCCCCCCGCCTTTACCCCTCCCCCTCGTCTTCCTCCTCCTCCTCTTCCTCCCCCAGGTCGGCGCACCTGTCTGGGCCGGCGTTGGAGAGCCTTTCCTGCACCTCAACGAGTGTGTATGTGAGCGGCAGCCGGCAGCAGCGTGCTGCGGAGACCGCCCTCTTTCTCTCTCACTCTCTCTCTCTCTCTCACTCACGTCTTACTCCCTCCATCCAGACTGTGCTGCTGCTGCACTGATCAATCCTTTCCTTTTGAGGAAAAAAAGGGGAAAAAAGGCTACAGACAGACAGACAGACAGACATGCAGCCAGCGGGGCGGTGATGATGGCGGCTAGCTCTCTGCTGAGCTCACTGCTGCCACACACGTGAGGTGTGTCAAAATATTGTGACCACATTTTTAGAAATGATTCATGGAAATACCCCCCAGCTGACCCCCCACAGAGGACAGCCACTGCTGCTGCAGTTGTGGAAGTATTGGAAGTTAAACGGAGACAAAGCCCGGCTTTAACTGTGCTGGCACTGCAGTTTTCCTGATATGACGCTTATCCGGAACAGCCTCAGCTCATCGTCAGCGCAGTCAAAGCGACAGTTTGGGTGAAAATGAGTTTAAGAGCAGATTAAAGAAGATAAACCTGCTCTCTGGTGGGAGATTTAAGTGTAACTGCAGCACACACGAGCAAAAAATCTGCAAAACGTACAGATTTGAATGTGATATGAGACGTAAGTCAAAGCGTGTTGGGGAGTAAACTAGTCTGGATGTGGGAAAAGCCTTTCCAGAACTTTTCTGCTCACACAGCGCAGTGCCACGTGACCGAGCCACTGCGGTTCATCAAACAACGCTTAAGCAAGAAGAACAAAAGTCGGTGAACACAGCCACCAGCTCCCCTTTTAGTGAGAAGCGTCTCAGTGTCTCAGAGGAGGAGACGCATTTGATTAGATGAGATGATGGTTGATTTATCTGTCTGGAAGCGGCACGAGACGGCCCGGTCTTAATCTCTCAGCCTCTGACCTCTCCAGCGGCACCCCTGGCGTGGATGAGGGTCGCGACCCCTAACTCTGACAGCCCGAGCCAGGCGGCTGCAGCTGAGGTCATTGATTATGTACTTAATGCAAACGTCTGCAATGCAGAGCTGCGAACACACACACACACACACACACACCAGACTGGTACCAAACACAAATGCAGAACCGTACAGAGGATGTAGGTTTGGGGCGAGACGAGCTGTGAGGGGCTGGATGCAGGTTTGTTGATGGTAACGCTGGTTAAATATGACAATGCTGACGGGATGCAGGGTGTGTAAGAGTGAAAGTGTGTGTTTTATAGACAAAAACGGCAAAAAAAACCCCAAATAAATAAAATACTAGCAACAAGGCATGAAAATATATAACAAAATGACATCAAATGTAACCTGACGTGGCATCAAAATACCAGCAGAACAAATACATGAAAAATGGCATCACAGACTTATTTTCTTAATCTCTGTTATTTTTGGGGAACTGTTTGTGTTAATAATATGGATTATTATTGACAGATACAGATTTTTTATGCACATACATTATTATTACAGAAGCACACACACACACACACACACACACACGTTTAAAGCACATATCAGACATATGTGAACTGGCATCCTGAGAAGATCTGAAAACAGACCTGTGTGTGTGTGTGTGTGTGTGTGTGTGTGTGCAGCGTGGAGGAAGGGAGGGCTGGTGAAATCAGCAGGGACCTTAAAGGAGTGATGGTGATCAATCAACTCTATTACTGCTATGGCAGCGTCTGGGCCAGCAGCCAAGCTTATGCTCACAAAGGCCGTCAGCAGAGGGCTGCCGTCACACACATCCAGACAATAAAGCACCATCGACTCGCACACACACATTAGAGACAGCCATTAACACAAGCACAAACACGTAAACACACACACGGGAGACACAGACATAAGCTACAACACCTCCACTACGGGCTTCAGCGCCATTTTGTTGAGAATATAGACTCGGGATGCGTGATCAGAACCGGCCGAGGTCAGAACCGGCTGATTTGTTATTTCTGTTTATGTGGTGTTGCAGTCAAGACCTCTAGAGCCGAGTCAGAGTCAAGATCAAGACTTTTAGCACTCGGAGTCGATACCGAGGCCGTGAGACAATTTTAATCAGATAACAATAAAAGATGAATACATCATCCACGATATTAATACGTAACATATATAACATTAAATAACGCAGCTACAGTTAGTGTCTATTATTATATTACATCTCCAGTTTCCGAGTCCACTCCGAGACGAGAACGAGTCCAAATGAGACCAGGACCAGCTGTTTATAGTCTCAACCGGACTACAGCACTACAACACCAGTC
This sequence comes from Crenuchus spilurus, assembly GCA_036984385.1. Lineage (NCBI taxonomy): Eukaryota > Metazoa > Chordata > Actinopteri > Characiformes > Crenuchidae > Crenuchus > Crenuchus spilurus. The sequence continues at coordinate 10,756 of BRDA01043227.1, forward strand.
TTATGGCATATGACCATTTCAGAGCTTCATGATTTTCTTCTTTTCTAAGATGCACACAAAAGGGGAGGAGTCATATGAGAGCTGAAACTCATCTTTCTACTGAACCTGTTCATCTCTAATTATTTTGAGCTGCTGATGAAAGATTCTGCTTCAAATAAGCCATCTTAAGTTACGATAAGTCCCAAACAAACAGAACTGAGCACGTCTGATGAATGGCGCCCTCTTGTGGCACAAATCTGATATCCGATTTATATAATAAATGATTTCTGGGACAAAAAATCTAAGAACTGGAAGCTTGCGTTATTGTATTACAAATCATAAGACACTTTATTCTGAAGGATTATTGTAAAAAAAACGAATGTAGTTAGTATGTCGTTTATATATACATACACTAAAATTTGGGCATGTAGATGGAGAATCAGAGTACTTTGGCTAATAGAAAGTGATGGAAATGTACAAGTGTGTAAATTTAAATAATCCTGATAAAATCTGGGTTAAGGCTAAACTGGGTGTAAATAAATCAGAATCAGCTTCGCTATAAAAATCCACAGTATACTGTATATACGATTCTCTGTACACAGCCAGCAGCTCCCGATGCAGCGACACTAGCAGCACTCAGACTGTGAAGTTTGTGAAATTTGGAAGGTGCTACTATGCAGAGAAGAGAAAGCTCTAATTTCTTTACACTTGTAACAGTCTGCTCTGCTATTTATTCACCAGGAAGCAGCACAAACCTGCATTATGCAACAGATAATAACACTGACACTCTTTGTTTATACAGCATTTTCATTTCAGTTATAAAACACCAACGTGCTTCAAAAAGGACACACAAACACTGCAAAGATAAAACATTGCGGTTCAAATGAAAAAACAGTAAGTATATGCTGGTCTAATACCTCATTTACATTTAGATACACATAAGCTTGCATTTGTAATATTGCCTGGCACATTATTCCAAAGATTAGAAGCCACATTTGGATGGGATTAAGCTTACATGGTGGTTCTGGGCTTAGTTCTTCTTCTACAGGAGCTCCTCTGGAATTTTTATTCCCATCCGGATCGACCATGTCAGCATTTTTCTCCCTCCAACTCTATGAGAAAAGAAAAGGCTGAATTACCTACTGTTTTAGCTAACTTATCAGTGTAGCTGCTGTACAACAATGTTAGAGCTCCCCCTAGTGTCAGTGTCACCACTCTACGGGTAGTCTCATCAGTGTAGCTGCTGTAGAACAATGTTAGAGCTCTCCCTAGTGTCAGTGTCACCACTCTACAGGCAGTCTTATCAGTGTAGCTGCTGTAGAACAATGTTAGAGCTCCCCCTAGTGTCAGTATCACCACTCTACAGACAGTCTCATCAGTGTAGCTGCTGTAGAACAATGTTAGAGCTCCGCCTAGTGTCAGTGTCACCACTCTACAGACAGTCTTATCAGTGTAGCTGCTGTAGAACAATGTTAGAGCTCCCCCTAGTGTCAGTATCTCCACTCTACAGTCAGTCTTATCAGTGTAGCTGCTGTAGAACAATGTTAGAGCTCCCCCTAGTGTCAGTGTCACCACTCTACAGACAGTCTTATCAGTGTAGCTGCTGTAGAACAATGTTAGAGCTCCCCCTAGTGTCTAGTTCATCACTCTACAGGTGGATAAAGGCATGACTGATCTTCCGGTCCTTTTGTCTCAAGTCAATTTCCTTTTGTCAAAAGTCATGCCTTTACACTTCCCAGAGTGTGAAACCATCATCTTGGACAAAGGATGTGATGTGGCTGATGTCCATGATAATAGAGTACCAGGTGATCACTTCAGTCTTGTCTGGATACAGATGTCCAGGCAGATGTGGATGCTTTTGAAGAGTCTCTCTTAACCAGGGAGAGCATTAAACAGAACAGAAACTAAAATGGATGAGAAAAGCCCAATTATATCTGGATTTGTATAAAATACAACCCAATAGAAAGACATGTCGTGTACAGGGACATTATAAAGGAGATGGCGACTGGAACATGAGACAGGGATGTGCAGATCAATACTGAAATATCGATAGTTCCGATCCTGTTCTTTCTTTTTTAAAAGTGATTCTCAAATGAAAATATAGATTTTTTTTAAACCTTGTAGACCCCCCATATGCCTCTACTGGCTGCTCTGTGTTTCTGTTTCTTTCTGATGTTTTCAGACATATAACTCTTCATAATTATTTAACACATTTCATCTTTTGATTTGAAATAAATCATTTTATACGATCATACTTTGCTATACAGCAACAGTAATGTTGCATACTGAGTGTTTACTGAGTTGTTGAGTTTCTGGTTTTCAGTGTAAAAATACACAAAGATCTCAATTTTTTCAGAGCATCAGTATCAGTATTGGTATCAGGATGTTAGCATTGTGATAACCTGGTATTGACTTAAAAGGAACATTTTTTGGGATTTTCGACAGCTAATGGAAAAAGTAATAATAATAATAATAATACTAATCTTTATTTATATAGCAGCTTTCATAAATAAACGTGCTTTAACAGAGGTAGTAACCATAAAACATCAAATACAAAAACTACAAAAGGAACAAACAGGAAATATCAGCAAAGCTATAAAATCATATGAATCAACTGATTAAAAATAAAGATGAAAGATGTAGATAAAGATGTTTCTTGCTGCTTCTCTGGCTTTGTTTCTCATTAAGAACACTCAAAACAAACTAAAACATCACTAAAGCAGTGCTACCATCTGAAAACAGGTGCGTAAACAAATAGCGGCCGACCACCAGCACTCTCTAAAACAGAGCGTAAACCTGTAAGAGTGATGTTAAATGTTCATTTATCCATTTCATTAGTCTTTTGTGTTTATTTCTCAGTGTGTTCTGTATGTAAAACTATAGTTATTCTATATAAAATTCATATTTTGAAGTGTCTGGAACAGATTAACTGGGTTTACATTATTTCTTATGGGACATACTGCTTCAGTTATCATTCGTTTCAGTTATCAGACACTTTAGAACAGATTAATGATGAAAACCGAGGTTCCACTGTATATCAAATAAAACCAAACTCAAAATCAAATCAAATACAACACTCATAGACACCGTGTCTGTTAACAAAGACAGTCCTGCTCTTCAAAGAAAAGAGGCAATCAGCTTGCTGGTAATGATCGATGCCAGTGTCGTATTCAAATCAGCTGGAAACGTGTTACTGAGCCAAACACTTACGAGGTTTTTGTCAGACTTTATCAGCGATTTCAAATATGTGTTTGAAACTGTAACTTGACCTTCATTTTCGAGTATTTTCACCTCTCCCCGTTCAAAGAGAGAAGAGTCTGGTGCTGTATGAGTGAGAATAAGTGCCCGGTGGCACTGCAGAGTGAGAAGAACGCAGGAGCTTCATCACTGAGATGTTAATATATTTCATTATAGACGTCTCCTGATACACTAAATCAAATCTAATAGCACCAGCTGACCTGCACCGGCATACAGCCGACCAATCACAGTGACGATACACTACATGTCCAAAAGTTTGTGGACACCCCTTCTAATGAATGAATTCAGTTGACACAACTTCTCTAGTTCCTACAGAGAAGTACTGCCATAAGAATATGACCAAACATGAACCTGTTGGCACCATGTTTAATGCCAGGTGTGGGCTAGAGGGCACAACACTGAGATGTGGAGCTGTGTTCTCTGCTCCATCCATTCCATTTGGGATGAGTTGAGGATGAGGTGGTGGTGCTGATCATCCAACATCCAATACAATGAATACAATCAAATCCTCACAGGAAAGCTTCAGTAGAGACAGAAAAACACACTTTAATACCCAAACGTGAATGAGCAAGTGTCCCAATACTTTTGTCCAGACAGTGTATATGCGTGAATGGTGAGACAACAATATAATCAATGCGAATTACAAGATGTGCTTTAATCTGGTGTTCAAATGTAGTTATATGTTGTATTACAGGAACTTAAGAACTGAGATACAGTGGAACCTCGGTTATCGTTTGCTCTGATTATTGTACAGTTCGGTTATTGTAGATTTTTTTCAGGGAATCGCCCGCCTGGTTTTCTTCAGCGTCGCCACTAATTTTGTGAAAACAAAGCATCCGCCCATGTGCTCGTCATTCATTCTGGCTTTGTTTCTCATAGTTTTTTGTTGATAAGGCTCAAAACAAACTAAAACATGTCACACAAAAGGCAACGGCGCACAGCACTACCGCCTGAAAACAGGTGTGAAAACAAATAGCAGCTGAGTACAGGTGTACAAAACAAAGGCTGCGGCTGGACCACACCAGCACTCTCTAAAACAGAGCGTAAACCTGTAAGAGTGATGTTAAATGTTCATTTATCCTCTTCATTAGTCTTTAGTGTTTATTTCTCAGTGTGTTCTGTGTGTAACACTATAGTTATTCTGTATAAAATGTGTTTTTTTTATATTTTGGACTGTCTGGAAAAGATTAATTGGGTTTACATTATTTCTTATGGGACATATTGCTTCAGTTATCATTCGTTTCAGTTATGAGACACTTTAGAACAGATTAATGATGAAAACTGAGGTTCCACTGTATTTTATATTTATGTTAAGTTATGATGATTCATTTTGTAATGATTAAAAAATGATAAAAATGTAAACACAACATTATTAAACAGGTCTTCTGACGAATACTAATGGTACCATTTGACTGAAAGCTTGAACACAGTTTCTCAGCATGTATAAAAGAGCTTCAAGAGAGGATAAAAAAACATCAAATTGCACCACGATTTTCTGATCACCAGTGATAAGTGTGACTTCTAAGGGTCAGCAGAGATAATAGCTGAGGAAAAGCTGCATGTAGCCGCCCAGTCATGAAGTGTTATCTTCACTGATGTGAGTCCTAAAACACATAATAATACACTCAAACTGAATTATCAGACGTAAGAGCCTGAAAAGACCAGACATGACATTAGACATTTCATGCATTCTGGTGAGAAGAAAGCTCAGCCACATGTCAGTGACACGGTGAAATCAATCCAATTTCAACATAAAGAAAATCAGCAGGAATAAAAGCAGCATATCTCTACAGGCCGCAGAGAACAGCAGAGATACAGGCATTAACCTAGCAATCCTCCCAACCCATATTAACAGAGCGCTGGCACTGTCAACTAAAACAGCAAGGACTACAAACACATCAGTAAATATACACCATACACTTTAAAACACTATTAATCACTAGAA
>BRDA01043229.1:0-22549 GCA_036984385.1 Crenuchus spilurus
ACGACAGGATCACAGATCATTTTCTTGAAAAGGAATGGAGGGTAGAATTTACGTATAAATAAACCGACACGTTTTATGATGTAGCCCGAAATTGAACTTCCCCTCCTTGAAAGACCAGCATCCGCCACTGGGAAACACCCATATAAAAGCATTTGGCAGAAGGTAATCCAGTTTTAGACACAAGCTGTGGGGTAAATCTGTTCCGTTGTGTGACCAACATGGCAGCCATCTTGAATGCCGCCATCTTGGATTCAACTGCCCAGTTTTACAAATGAGAAGGTAGGTGTGTGACACATAAATCTGGCAGATAATTTAACCAGAAAAACAGTGGTGTGCTTCATGTCATTGTAACTTTATTCATTCTCATGGTAAAACTGGGAGTTTTTGTGCAAATTGACCATAAGAATGTGTTATACAGTATATGCTGTCCACCATGTTGGAATGTTAAGACTCCTTTATTCCCATTCCTGATGAACTTTCACCAAAATATCTGACTGAATGTGAACACAAGCATCAAACAATTCTGTCTTTAAGATGAACAACATTCTGTATTTTCAGAGTAAAGAGCCTCAATGTACAGATCCAAATCCACTTTTGGGGAAACTGTACACCAAGATAGTTTCTGACATCACCATCCTTCACAACACCTGTACAAAAGAAAATTAAAAGTTTTAACATGAGAATGAATAATGTTACAGTGACATGAAGCACATCTCTGTTTTTCTGGTGAAATTCTCTACCAGATTGATGTGTCACACACCTACCTTCACATCTGTAAAACTGAAGCCCAATCCAAGATGGTGGCATCAAGATGGCTGCCATGTTGGTGACATAGCCTATCAGGATTCCCCCACAGTATGTGTTGCTATCTGATCTTGCTCTTATAAGACAGTGATGACATCACTTATTCCCACTCACTGTAGTCAGCATATTACAACCATAGTTCCTCCTTTTGCAGTTTTTATAGAAATTTTAGTATTGCATTGTGGGATTGCCTTAATGACAGTGGAAGCTTTCAATGCTGTTTTGATATTTGGTGAAAATAATATACACTACCACTTAAAAGTTTGGGATCACCCAGGATTTTCCATGACAATCTATACTTTTATTTCAGAAGGGCCCTTTTATTATTATTATTATTATTATTATTATTATTATTATTATTATTATTATTTAATTAATTTATTTTAGAAGAGTTTAGAAGCTTTACTACATCTGTTTAATCTCCACCAGAAGTTTAACACATTGTGTGTGAGATCACTGGACATGACTCTGTCCTACCTCACTCTTCTAGCATAAACGTTTGAGTATCTGATGCAGCAGAATTTGTGGATTTTATCATCAAATCAAAACAAAAACACAGAAATGAAAGTCCAGGTTGTCACAGATGTTCAGTTTAATGTGTGATTCTAAACTTTTGAGTGGTACTGTATCTCAGTAGACAGCATTTTTAGGTATCTAAGAATTGAGACAGGCTTCTTCTTGGGGGCACATATTGTGATGTAATATGCTGTCTATGTAGAGCGCTCACTAGGTACTGAGACAGACACTGTGTGGTGAGTAAATGCCTGATAGCATCTAATTATCAGTTCATGTCAAATTCAAAAGCAGTGATGTTTGGAATGGCACCGATTATGCTCTTACACCTCTACAAGAGCTCTTCAGCGAGTGGCAAAAAAACTACGATGCGATGGCATTAAAAGGATGAAACTTTTCAGCTGAGTTTGAAGTTTATTAGAAAAGACAGGACTACGCTCTCATTCATCCATTAAATATAAGATCGAATAACCTTCCAGAAAAGCCACTTAACACCTCAGGTGTGCTTCCCCGCTGCAGTGTGCTTGTTGATATTTCGTCCTTACCTCCTACCACACTCTCCCACACAGCACTCGTTTCGACAAATGATGAATGGCCGTGCCTTTCCATATTCCCTCTTTTAAGAAAACATAGTTAATTGCCTCACTTTGTTCTGTCACTTACTGTTCCATTTGTGCTAGTGAGAGGTGTTTAAAGTCAGCTCCCTTTTCAGCCAGATTGATTTATGAACCGCTCAGTGTAGCCGTTTTCATAGCCCGGTTCCAGCTCTGAAAGGCCCTTTCAGGTGGAGATGAAAGTCAGAAGTGACGTGAGGTCCATACACGGAGAGGAGAGGAAAAGACCTGCTTTAATTAATCACACCTGCAGCAAAGCCTATTGTGCTCCACACATTATGCACATACAGGTATAACTGGCATCAGTTTGTAATGGGTGCTTAGTGCACAGTTTTTACACTTATTTTGCCATTACACTGTTAATGTGGCAAGTGAAGTGATTACTGATTTAACAGTTATTACTACAGACAGGTAAAGGTGATACACAGAGTCCATTTCTGTTCAATGTACCAAATTACTGTCATTTCAGTATCACTGGCAATTCATGAGATCTCTGAATGGGGACGCCAATGAAGACATCATTGAATCAAGACATTTGATAACACAGTAACTAGTGTACATAATTGCTGTTACATATGTTGTTTTCATTACATATAAAGAGACATATGTCAAACCTTCATAAAATGTTGATCAGTGGCTTGTAGCTCAAATACAGAATCTCGAATTAATAGAATATTTCAATGTGAGTTTAAGTAAATGACTATTCAAACAGTATAAATACTAGACTAAGGAAAAAAAGAACTGGACTGTTACTCAGTGCTCCAAAGTTCTCTTTTTGCATTTCATTTAGATATCAAGGTTCTAGAGTCTGGAGGAAGAGTGGAGAGATACAGAACCCAAGGTGTCTGAAGTCCAGTGTGAAGTTTCTGCAGTCTGTGATGGTTTGAGGTGCCATGGTATCTGCTGGAGTTGGTCCACTGTGTTTTATTAAGTTCAAAGTCAAAATGTAAAATTTGATTTTAGAGCACTTTATGCTTCTGTTTGCTCACATGCTTTATGCCCATCATCTGCCCACAATGCCAAAAACTACTTCTGATCATGATATTACTGTACTTGACTGGCCTTCAACTCATCATCTTTAAGACACACTGACAAGAAACAAAGATCTGAAATGTGTCACTTTACCTTTAATGAGTATAAAATATATGATAGTTTATATTTTTGAATTAAGTACTGCCCACTGATGACTGGGAGCTCCCCACAATCCTTGCCACTTGATGCTCTGACAAACATATGCTCTGTTATTTGAGAATACGTATTTAGCCAACTCAGGAACTATAATTTAATAACTAATTTTTTGTCATCACCATTGCTTTTACCAAAGAACATTTTAATAACCAACTGTAATGTTTGAGTCACATATAATATAGAACCATGTATTTATAATGTAATGAAATACCAAATAATCAAGTTTTGATCTTGTTTAACTTCAGTCTTTTGATCACTTATTGATTTTTAACAATAAGAAAAGAAAAAATGTGATTGTTAATAATCATGTGACAATTACTTATGAAAAAAGGTGTAACATTCAAATTACCTTCTGCCAGGTCTACCCCTCTCTCAGTCCTGCTTGCTCTTGTGGTCTTGTTATGTATTGCACGTCCTTATATGGCACTTCCTGTTATGTCATGTGTTTCTGTAATTATTGTGTTCAGGTGTCCCTTGTTTCTTGTAGTCAGTCCCAGCCCTTAAAAGCCCTGTTACTCCCAGCCTTCATTGTTGGTCATTGTGTCTGTAGGCCAATTCCACGTCTCCTTGGTCTCTGTTCTCAGTTATATTGTCAAGGTCTAGTAAAGTCTGATTTCAGTTCATGTTTACAGACATCGTGCTGCTTTTTCTTTTCATCAGTGTTTTGTTCAATAAATCCACTTTTAGTTCATCTCTGTCTGCATTCGCCTCTCTCAATCCATGCTGACTCCTCACACCTTCTATAAACAGAATTACACAAAGTTTTATTTATTTTGGAACTTCTTTTGCATTTTTCCTTGTGAATATGTAAATATTTGGTTCAGGAGAAGTTCAAAGCACATGAAGAATTGACATAAGATGAATGGAGAGTCTATGTCCTAAGAAAATTATATACACATTTATACAGCATTTCCTGCAGTTTGTCATAAACTCTGCCTTGTTCTCAGTTTGGCTGCCAAGACAGTCAAGGAATCCCAAATAGAGCCAGCACAGGTTTATAATTCCTATATCTTGGCAGAGTGCTGCTGAGACAAGTTTCTTCCAGCAGACTTAAAGCTGCAGGTGGAAGCCAGAAATATAACTGATGTCTTCAGAGAAAAACTGTGGTCTTTCATACACAACATGTCCAAAAGTTTGTGGACATGCCTTCTAATGAATGCAGTTGCACCCATTGCTGAGATAGATATACACACATGCACACACACAGCTTCTACCATACAAGTGTGTTCTCTGCTCCATTCAAAACTTGATGACGTGGGATTCTGGTCATCCAACATTCTGACTTCACTAATGCTCTTGTGGCTGAATGCAATCAAATCCTAACAGCAATGCTCCAAAATCTAGTAGAAAGCCTTGCCTGGACAGTAGAGACTTACTCCATCAAAAGCAGGATAAACTCTTTTTAATAGCCTTGATTTTGAAAGAAACAATGAAAAAGCATGTATCCCAATACTTTTGCCCAAATATTGTATCAATGTTTCAAAATGATGTGTATCTATGTTCCGGCATTATACTAAGACATGCAACAAAAATTAACATGGTGTAAGAAGCCAAGGCATGAAAAAGAGGTTATGAAAGACCTATTATTAAATATAAAGCATTATATTTAAGAGTTTGACAAAGTTTGCATTATTGCATTATTATATTTTTATAAAAAGAGTTACCTGCATTAGACTATGTTTAGGCTCAACATCCTTTTGCAAGTTTAATGCAGGCTCTTTCTTCTACCTGCTTAATTATATTACACTTTGTGTGTGTCATGTCCTCGCCTGACCCTCGTTCACTTCTCAGTGTGTACGCCGTAGGTGGGGGGCTCTGTCATGTCCTCGCCTGACCCCCATCCACTTCCATGTTTACACGTCATTGTCCATGCCCCCTTGTGATTTCATGTCATTATACACGTCTGTTCCCGCATGTGTCTCACCAATTATGCCCTCTATATATATTCTCCCCTGGTGTTCTTGTCATTGTCAGTAACTGTGTATTTCTCAACGTGTTGTATTCTCATGTCTAGAGTGGTTTGGGTGGTAAACCTTAGACCAGGTCAGCTTAATGGAGCCAACCAACTTTTGCTTCTATCATGTTTTAGTATGTCTTCAAAACAGTATTACTGAATCCCATAGAGACTCTAGTGCAAATTAGCATTTTTGAAATGGTGGTAAATGAATGAAAAGTAAGGTACTTGAAAAGATAATTACATTACAAAATTACATCAGAATCCAAGTTCTATTTGTGTAAACAATGTCTGGACATCCATTCATATGTCTGTCCAAAATCTTTTTCAAATGCAGTTAATGGTTTTATTTGATTAGGAGGAAAAGGCCAGTTCTCGGAATGGGACATTTCACTGTATTGCTGTGGAGGTGTTTAATAATTCACTAAAATTATTTCTGTCAGCACTGACAGGCTAAACGGTGACTTGATTTAATTCTGTAATTGCACATGCACCTTTCCCCTGGGTCCATACTTTGGTAATTAATAGGGCCTTCCATTTTTTGAAAAGTGGCACAGCAACTAATGGAATTCAAATTGAAGGTGATGTGAAGCTGAGGATGCAGAGGCCAGCAAAGCCGAGCCATTCACCTTTTAATGGGCTCAGACTTCCTATTGAAGAGAGGTGCCACATACAAAAGGGATAGCTTCACTCAGTCTATTAGGACGGTCTGAAGGGACAGGGACAAATATGCATCCTTATGGCTTAACAAAATAAAATATTTATTAAAAATAACCATTATTTCCTCTTCCAGATTTTGGAATACTAAAAATCATGAAAATCTGAAATTCAATATCTCAAAATATGAGAATATTTCATTGAGTTTGAATAAATGACTATTAAACAGTATAAATACTGTGTATCTCGCAGCTACAGCTGCCACATTCCTAATATGAACACTCCTGAACCAGGGACATCAGAAGTGTCTTACCTGGACTAAAGAGACAAAGAACTGGACTGTTACTCAGTGCTCTAAAGTCCTCTTTTCAGATAAAAGTCAGTTTTGCATTTAATTTAGAAATCAAGGTTCTAGAGTCTGGAGGAAGAGTGGAGAGACACAGAATCCAAGGTGTCTGAAGTCCAGTGTGAAGTTTCTGCAGTCTGTGATGGTTTGAGGTGTCATGTCATCTGCTGGTGTTGGTCCACTGTGTTTTATCAAGTCCAAAGTCAACACAGTCATCTACCAGGAGATTTTAGAGCACTTCATGCTTCTGTCTACTGACAAACTTTATGGAGATGCCTATTTATTTTTCAAACAGATGCCACAGTGCCAAAACTACTACTGATCATGATATTACTGTTTGATTGGTCAGTCAACTCATGAGCTATAAGCCACACTGATCAACATTAAAAAAGGCTGAAATGATGTTTCTGTAAAGTCATGAGAAGGAGATGGGGACATGAGAAGCCAACTGTAGTATGCAGATTGCTTCTCAACTGATTGTACAGCACAAGATAAACATTGTCTGCAGATTGCCATAGGATCTAATTTGTAACTGCCGGCTAGTTTGTAAAACTGTTAAGAACGACCAGACGTTGGTAATATGTTCAAGTAGGAACCTCTGCAAACCTCAGTCTGTTTTTGGATTACAGTAAAGGAAGGTTTAGAAGTATAAAGTAAAAAAAAGAAGCATTAGATCTGAGTCAACTCAATGTGAATGACATTACCATTTCTGTGTCTGATCTTTAATAATCAATTTTATTCATTCTCAGCACTGTGGTGACACTGACGTGGTGGTGGTCTGCTAGTGTGTGTTGAGTTGATCAGATACAGCAGAGCTGCTGGAGATTTTAAACACTATGTTCACTCACTGTCCACTCTATTAGACACACCTACCTTGTTGGTCCACCTTGTAGATGTAAAGTCAGAGACAGTAGCTCATCTCTTGCTGCACAGTTTGTGTTGGTCCTCTAGTCCTTCATTGCACTATTTTCACTCCAGTAGCGACACTGATGTGTTTATAAATAGTAGCAGCTCTTCTGTGTCTGATCTACTGATTACTAAACACACCACCACCACATCAGTGTCACAGTGCTGAGAATGATCGACCACCCACACAATAATTTCTGCACTGCAGTGTTCCTGTGTGGGTCCTGAACATTGAATAACATGGTCTGTATACCTATTGATGTGGCCAGTGAGTGTATTTTACATTATGAATTCTAACCTTTTAGTCTTATTGATTCAAGAGAAGGTTCTTACACACTGTAGCACACAGATGACCTGTGGAACCCACACAAACACACACATATAACCTGCATGGTATGGTTTCAAAATCAATTACAGTAATCCTTGACTTCAATGGATTAATTAAATTTGTTTTAGTCCTAATTTGATAAACTCTATAAATCTCCGTTATAATCAATTAGTCCTAATGCTGCAATACAGGATCCTTTGAGAAAAGATCATGTCAAAACACCTAAGTACACAATCCAATTACAAGTGTTGACTGTGCTGAGTTACTGAGTGCTGCTCTTTCAAAGTGCCCTTCTGCCCCAAACTCTGCATTAATCAAGTAAACAGCCTCACTATTTGTCTTGAGTCAAAATATTTCCAGTGGCATTTCTCACATGAGCCTGTTTACTAGCACAGTTGTGAAATAACAGATTTCTATGTCATGTCCTTGGCAGTGAAATTAATCTATGAGTATGTAGCTATATTGAACACTAAAGCAAGATTTACACTTGTGACTCTAAAACTGTTTAGCATGGAAAGCATTTTGTAATCAAGTTGGATGTGTAACTGTACAATTGGTCTAATACTAACTACAGTGACTGGCACTGTGATGGGGTAGGCAGCTATCCAGGTTGAGCAGAAGAGTGGTGAACTCCCACATGGATAACTCAGACCTAAAGCACCAAGTTGAACTTCAAACGAAGACATACAGGTTGTTACTATACAGAGCACAGACAAAAACACAAACTAAAAGTTGATGGAAATGAGATTTGAATGGGATTTCATGTGTGGGAATGAAAAGCATGATGTGATGCCATGCTTTGGCCTGTGATATTGAGGAGACAGGGAAGGAACTAGCTCTAAACAATAATTAAATTAGAGAGGGGAAGTGAGGTTTATTGCAGATAAGAATTGAGTGACAGATCCCAATCCAGTAGTTACACATTTACAGGCAGGTTCCTCATGTAGAAAGGGAAGCAATGTATCTGGCTTAGAGGATAAAACAGAGGAAAGACCACATGCTACAGATATTTTTGAAAGCAGGGCGGAAAAATGTACTGGTTTGCCTGTGCAGGCAAAGTCAGTGACTCTGTAGTGGGTTTTCCATCCAGCATGTTTTTATGAATTTTGAAAATGTACAAAGAAAAAATTGAATGGAAAAAGGACAAAATTTGGAAAAAAAACACCCCCATATAACAAAGTTGTACATTAGGACAAGATGGAAAACTTAGAATTAATCTAAAGTTAAAATGTGAAAAAAGCTCATGGAACAATGACATGTCAAGTTATAACTCTGGTAATATTATGCATAATTTCATTAGTTTCAATTTTATTGCATATACACAGTGGTGAACTGTTGTTCTACTTACACTACATATTTCAATATAATCACATTTCATTTGTACCTGTAGTTGTGATTATATTCACTTCTTTAATAAGCCTGTATTATTATAGTTTAATAGCCAGAATCTTGCCTTTCTTATGCATTTTAGCTTCTTTTACCTCCACTAATGTTCTCTCAGGTAGAGTATGGAGTTGAAGGTTTTGGATCCAGACCAAGTAAATTGTTAAGTGACTTTTCTAAAGCTTTGATATTTGCTTGTTTGTGATTCTGTGAAGGTTTTTGGTTGTTCAAAATGTTTAAAAATGAAATACATCTTGTAATAGCAGGCAAAACTCTTTATTTTCCAACACGATATGTGTCAAAGATGTAATTACCTATGTAAATTTAATCTAATCTAAAGATTCTTTACATAATTGTAGTGGATAGAAACACAATTTGCATTTTTTTCTACCAAAATTTTGTAAATGCACAGAATACTTGCAAAATGGTTGGATGTAAACTAAGCCTGTGCCAAGTACCCTTCAAAGTTGCACAGAAGATAAGGTTTCAAGTTCAGGTTATGTCAGACAGTCTATGCCCCTGAATGAATTGTTGCTTTGAAAATCTCTTCCAGGAGTTGAAATGCCAGCTAAAATAATTTTTGTTGTTACAGTCTTTCTGAGAAAATGAACTCTGAATGTTGCCAGCAATTGTTCACAATTCATAAGTCATACATGAATATGGCAAGGAGGTTAAAGATCCAACTAAATGCAATTGTTTGCTGTTTACACTTCAAGGAATAGATCCGCCAAATGCGAAAGAAAAAAAACCTCACATTTGACTGCCAGTTTAAACAAAGCCATACAAGAAGACTGTGGAGCACATCTATCACCATCTCTGCAAACTGAGACAAGGTGAGAGGAAGAGTGTGTAGAGCACAGTGGAGACAGAACTGTGTCATAATTAACAGTGACAATGTGACAGCTTCTTTAAGTTCAGCTCTAATTAGTGAGAAAACCTTTTGTCAAACATTGCTCACAATATCCTCAAATTAATACACCCACACGGCACGAATGGCAGTTTGTTTTGGTGAGAGTCAAGATGCAGTTTCCTGTGAGGACTCATTTGAATGCAGAGAGTTGGTGCATCTGTGTGGCACCAAACCGGCGTCCCCCGAGCATCAGCTCGTGTCTGGGGACTAATTAATCAGGTCTCGTCTCCTTTATGTGCTCCAAACTCAAAGGAAGAAAGTAACTTCCAACAGACGCAGAGTCATAGCAGCGAGCTCAAAAGTGGAATCTGAAGACATGTAGCTCTGCAGCAGCCCCAAATGAGCACTCATTAAGGGTTTCAACATGCATGACAACAACACAGGGAAAGACAGACACCAGAAATCATTAATGGGCTCTCCTGCAGTACACAAGTCGCAGTATATCACTGACAGCGCTGACACCCTTTAAGCAACTTCATAACCTCTGCCCCCCCTCCAGTTATGTCAAAATGAAAATAACAAAAGAGTGAAAACTATTTGTATAATGTTCTTTTTTTTTGGACTCCAGTTCAATTGTTACCATGCAGTCACTGAAATGAGCAGACACAATTGGTGGCAGATGGCATCTCTGAGTGTTACCAGAATGAAAGCCACCTTTGATTAAGAGGTGGTCATTTTCAAGTGAGTGCCACAACAAGGACTGCATGTACCTGTTTCTCTCCATAGCTGTATATACACACAAAAGCATTGATGTGGAATATTGATTTCAGGGTAGCTGGAGCTGTGTTATATATTTCAATACTGCCATGCATTAATAGGATGTCCTGAGTCTATAAACAGTTCCATTGAAATCATATTCTTGTCATTTATTCACAGGCATGACAACAGGAAATACCACTATGTTTACCACTGATGAAGTAAATATTGAAGTGGTGGAGAGTGTTTGTTTACTTGGATCAATCATTAACACGAATGGATCCAGCAGAACAGGGATGAAGGAACTGGACAAGATCAAATGTAACAATTTGTCTCTTTTAACAAAGAATACAGTAGTTCCAGATATGTTCTTCTCTGTGTTTCTTTTGATGGACAATAAAGAAGCAGGACAGGATGCCTTTTTATCTTTGGTGTTGTACTTTTGAGAGAATCTTGAATGGATAAATGGATTCTGGACCAAATCAAGCTCATCTTTCACTAGAAGACAGAACCAAACTGAAGATCAGTTATTTTGGGCACATTATGAGAAGAACCAGTTCACAGGAGAAGACAGTTATACTGAAACAGTTGAAGGTAAAAGAGGAAGAGTATCAGCAACACGATGGATGGATACAATCAGAGGAATCATGGATTAGCCATTAAGAAACCTGAAGACCCAAAAAGACAGGTTGTTCTGGAGATACACTAGGGTAAGTCCCTCAGTCTGAGGTCCAGTATATTTTTTATGTCCTCATAATATTTGTTTTTTTTTTAACTCATTTTTGCATTAAACATGTAAATGATCTCAGTTTGCCTGGAACTACAGGTGGTGTACATAAATGTAATATGGTTCAGAGCAATGTTCCCTCTAATTTTTCATGTGTCTGAGCAAAAACATAAACTCTCTGATTGGTGCCTTGAACCACTGTGAGCAACATCGTGAACTCAAATCAAATCAAATTTTTTTATAAAGCACTTTTTACAACTGATGTCATAAAGCAGCTTTACAGGGTTAGTAATAACAAGCCCCAAAGCACTGTGGTCACACCAGCATCGCATCCATACAAGTTACATGGTTTATTAAATGAATCTAATTACAGCATTTCCGTTAACATTTCTGTTAGAATACTTTTAATTAAGTGCTTTTAGCCCACTTACAATGACTATTACAAAAATCTTGTTCATGACCTGTGTAGTATGTTAATGCTATTGGATGTATAAATATTTCATTTTAACTATGGCAAAACATGAACTGCCAATCAAACCAAGCCAACTATACTCCAACTTTCCAACACACTTAATATTTTTATTATAAAGCTCTGACTTGTATTATGAGTATGAGCCAGTGTCTGAAGCTCCTGCTGTGCACTGGGTGAGATTGTCCTACTGTGGTCTGGGAGAGAGTCCTGTAACTCTTTGTCTGCAAAATACAGTCTATACTGACACAATTATTTGCATTTTTACCACTCATAAACTAGTGACAGAATTCAATAATCAATATCAATAAATGAAAATGGTAAATAAGATGTAATTTTCACACAACAGAATTTGGCCTCCACATTTAACCCATTCCTGCAGTGAAACACACACACACACACACTCTAGGCTGTGAGAATTTGTGACCGAAGCGGTGGGCAGCACTTATCCACTGGCACCCGGGGAGCAGTTAGGGGGTTAGGTGCTTTGCTCAAGGGCACTTCAGTCATGTCCTGTCTGGGGATCGAACCGGTGACCTTCTGGTCACAAGACCAGATCCTTACTAGGCTATGGCTGCCCCCATGTCTGACACTAGATGAGCACAAATGTGATTGAGAACTTAAATTTCATGACTTTAATTTTTTAAAATTAATTTTGTGCTCAATGTAGGTACTCCAGCTTATTTTGGCTTCACAAAATTTTTTGCCTGTTCGTTTTGTCATTATTATAAAGGGTCAACATAAGCAACACTTAGCATTTAGCATTAGCGTGTAGTCACTCCACATCTGCCACACCCATGGTTGTCAGGTCCAGCAAAAATATCCAGCCCAAAGTTAGTCTAAAACCCACCCTTCAGAAGCTTAAACTACCACAAAATATGTCTGTCACACGTTTGAAGCAAATGGCAAAACAACTATGAGTGTACGACTTAGCATTTTGTTAATAAGGGATTTATTATCAGTCATTAATAATATGGTAACATTAGTGATTATTAGTTCTTTTATAACAGTTTTATATCCCAGTCAATAATATTTAATAGTAACATAATTAGCAAAAAAAAAAAAAAAAAAAGGAACTGACTTGTTCGTTTCACATTTGCAGTATTTGCAATATGCCTTTTTCTCGTCATTAGGAATCCATTCCATCAAACATTTCTCTATTTCCCAGTCTTTGCAATACCCATATTTCCCCCGTTTACCTGGCATATCAGCTAGCAACTGTTTTCTCTTCACCTTCTGTGTGTCTGTGTCTTTCTGTCTGTCTGTCTCTCTCTCTCTTTTGCTCTCTCCCACTCTCTTCTTCACACTGTACTGCCTTATGTCGTTATGTTCTCCTTGTTCTAATTGTTGCATTTAATCTTCCAACACCCACTTTTCTTGTTGTTTTTTGGCGGCAGCAGTAATTTTTAAAAGTAGCCCGCCACGCTTGAATCTTCACCCATGACTGGATTTTCAGACAAGCCCACTTTGGCGTGAAACCCGCGAACCTGGCAACCCTGGCCACAACATTTTGTTAGCTAACACACACGTGTGGCGGCATGTAAGGACGCTGTCATACCAGCTGCATAAATAAGTTTGTGAATGGCATGGTTGGCTGGAGCAGCCAGTCACCGGTCACTCACTGACTCACATTGCAAAATAGTACAGAATGAATGAGAAAAGTGCATTTCTTGAAGGAAATGCAGGATTTTGCGCATTGCTAACATGGCCCACAAGCTAAGGTATCCCAGTTGGTTTGTAAGGTGATGCTGTGGTATCTGTGGTGGTTGCTGTGGCCCCCAATGTGGTTGCTATGGCCCCCAAGGCGGTTACTATGGGCCCCAAGGCGGTTGCTATTGGGCCCCAAGGCGGTTGCTATAGCATCCAAGGCGGTTGTTATGGTCCCCAAGGTGGTTGCTATGGGCCTCAAGGCGGTTGCTATGGGCCTCAAGGCAGTTGCTATGGGCCCAAAGGTGGTTGCTATGGGCCCCAAGGCGGTTGCTATAGGCCCCAAGGCGGTTGCTATGGGCTCCAAGGCAGTTGCTATGGGCCTCAAGGCGGTTGCTATGGTACCTAAGGCAGTTGCCATGTCTCTATGTGAAAATGAATGGGAAGAACAAGGGATGAAAAGATGACAAAAAGAGAAGTGCGGGTCAGTATGGCCCTGCACTAGAGCTCTGTTATCTGTCCTGATGGAGTACATGAATGTTGGTGGCTGTTGGGACACAGAAACTCTGTGGCTTGAGTGTATGTGAAAATGAATGGAAGTCAATGGGAGGAACGAGGGAAGTAAAGATGACAAAAAAAGGAGTGCGGGTCAGTATGGCTCTGGACTAGAGCTCTGTTACCTGCCATGATGTAGTATATAATTTTTTGTTGTTGTTTTTGCAAAAGGAAGCCTGGAATTTGATATGGGTAAAAATGAATGGAAATCAATGGGATGAAAAAGGGATGGCAATAAAACGACAAATAAACGAGTGCGGGTCAAAACAACAGTGAATTTGTGCTTGGGGGCCTGGCCTGATATAATGTATCCGAAACGGTGCGAATCGGTCAAGCAGAAGTGCAGTAGATGAGTATGCATTTTTGCTCCCCATTCATTCTCTATGGGAAAAAATTCCCAGATTAAGGACGTTTTTAGGAAAACCGCAAATCCGATCAAAATTCTGTATACGAGCCCGGATGACACAATCGGACAGAACAATCTGGAGTTGGAACGGTGTCGATATCTCAAAAACTGCGGGAAAAGAAGCGCGTCAAAAATCTGGTGGAAGAAGAAGAAGAAGAAGAAGAATATATGAAACATAATTATGTGTTTGTTTTATTTTAAATTCAGGTTGGATTTTTTTGTGCGCAGCGCAGATTATCTGTGCGCGGAGACCGTGTCAGCAATGTGCAATTGCGCACACGCGCATCTTAGAGGGAACAGTGGTTCAGAGTCATTAACTTTGCCTGCACAGGCAGATTCTGCCAGTAACTGGTAATTTTTCAAAGACCTCACTATTACTTAAAAACAAAACAAAACAAAATAAAACAAAACAAAACCAATACATAGTACGTAGTCACCAGCCTTTCCTCTGTTTTCTCCTTTGAGGTCAGGCACTTTCTCTGTACCTCCCAGCTTGGGTTCCCTCCCCCCAGGACATATCCAATAGATAATAAAATTTAATGTGTAAATAGTTTCTTTTGGTACTTTTATGCACAATAGATTACAAGGATGCAGGTTAACTAGCTAAAGATGTCAGGTCCTCAAATACCTGCGTAAAACTTCTTTTGTCATGCAAAATATACTGTCAGAAAACATGCTTAAAAACTGGAAAAAATGATGCTTCACTTTATTTTGATTAACAGGAAAAATATATTTACTGTAAAATTAACCTGCCACTGATTTTTGACCAGATCTACAGCAACATACACATGCATGTATACATGTATACTGGTTCTGCAGTTTGTTCAGTATAAGTAACAATTGTTACAGTGTACAGTCACCAGCTGTGATTTGCTGAATCAAAGCCAAACAGGTAGTCCAACATTTCTCTATGGCCTGCTTAGGTACATGCTTGTAAAGATTTGTACATTAATATGAAGTGTCGTGCTGGTAAGGCTTTGACCTCACTGCTGATTAGCTGTGCTTTTTTGGACATTATTCATTTATAGTTTGTATATTATTAATGATTTTTCATTATTAATGTATGTCCACTGAATTTTCAACATGAGGCAAGTTTGGTATCAATCAGTCATCATTATACTACTGACTTAAATCAGAATGCTAAACTGCCTGTAGAGTTTAGATAATTAATCTAATTAGATAATTAATTAATTCTCTAACCTCCCAAGTTCAGCTTTCTACTTTTTCCATTTGTTTAAATTTGTTTAAAACATTTGTTTATTTCAGTATTTTTTACCTAATTTTCTCCCCAATGTGTCTGTTAGCCAAACAGCCTGCCCATTTGTTGACTTTCCCTTACTATTACTATCACTTGTAATGTCCCTGACTCTAGGAGGGTGCAGACTAATACAGGCCTCCTCCAGTGCATGTGAAGTCAAGCCACTGCCTCTTTTTGAACTGCTGCCGATACATCACCGCTGGGCAGTCAACGTGCTTGGAGGAAAGTGCAGGATTCCCAGTTCTAATGGATCACCTGGCAGGTAGACGCCTGAACCAGCCAACATTACTTAGTAGTGCTGGGGAGAGAGTGCCATCTTACAGCCAATTTTGCTCTCTCGGGCCCCGGCTGCTGATGGCAAGCAGCATGATTGGGATTTGAACTTGTGATCCTCAGATCATAGTGACAGCACCTTAGTCCTTAGCTGAGAGAGCCTTAGCTGAGCCACTTGGGACCCCCGTTTTCCATTTTGATTCGAATATTAAAGCTTAACTCACCAATAACTAACAGAAATCTGCCAATCAAACACTTTTCAAACACTTTAATAACAGATTAAAAAGATGTATAAAAACAGACACTGTTCCTGTTTGGGACATGGGTTAACTCTATAGTTTAGCTGTTATATGAATCATTGGCATATTTGGTTAGATGTGGACCAAGTTATTTGGTCTGTTGAAAGCCATTTTCTCTGGAAACAGTTTAGTCCTTTTAATTACCCTTCTCTCTTTATCCTCACTGGCCTTGAAGAATCAGGAGTTCATAGAAGGCATGCAGAGGCTTTGACTTTCACTCTCTCCCCCTCGTTTGTCACTCCGTGATCAGGGGTGTGTTTAATGGTGCCGGGGAGAGTGCGCTTACTCCTCCACTAATGAGATGTGGACAGCTGGCGCTGGGTGCACCATATCGAGATTATTGATTGGCTGAACAAAGACGCATGCGGCACACATAGGCTTTGACTGGGCCGTGCCACGCTGCGAAGAACTGGATGGCCTGACAGTGATAAAACGTGTGCTGTCTTTTATTTGGCACATGACTCTATTCAGAGGCAGTGGGATGGTGTTACGATGACACATAAACAAACAGCAAGACCAGTAAAAAAAGACACCCCATGCAGACCTGATGTGCAGGGTGGAGTTGATGTAATGGTGACAGTCCTTGGGAGGAGTGAAACAGGTGAAGAGGAAGAGAAAGGGAGGAGGATGACAGGCGATCAGACTTGGTGGGAATTGCCGGGCTGCTGGTATCTGTTTGTTTGTGGCAGATGTCGTATGGCAGGGGAGGATATGCTGTGAACAGTGAGATGTGCCATGCTTTGATCCATATGTCCTTTAAGGGCAGAGGGAGTTTAGTCATTTCAGAGGCTTCCTTCTGCCTCTCTCCCCACCTGGCTCCACCTGTTTGCCTAACACCTGCCTACTGTTTTTTTTTTTAAAGACAGTCTTATCAAGCATGTTGTGAATTTGAGTCATAGTGTACAGTATATTGATCCAAGTACACCAGTGCATCTGCAGCTTCCAGGTTGGCTTGAATTTCAATGATGGTCATTCTGTAGTCAGTTAAACAGAGCAGGTATTATTTGGGAGGCACATCATTCTCAGCACTGATGGTGGTGGTGTGTTAATCAAATCAAATCAATTTTATTTATAAAGTGCTTTTTACAACTGATGTCACAAAGCAGCTTTACAGGGTTAAGACATCAAATCATTAATCCCTAATCCCCGGTGAGCAAGCCAACGGCGACAGTGGCAAGGAAAAACTCCCTCAGAGCTGGAGGAAGAAACCTTGGGAGGAACCAGACTCCCATGGGGGACCCATCCTCCTCTGGTCAACTAAATATAAGTGTGTGATAAATCATAATCATATGATCTTGTTTTAATGTTCAGGTGAACTGATATTGTAACAGTAGTGGGACAGGAATGATGATAGCGGTAGCAATGATAATGGCCAGAAAGTCCATATGAACTCCAATGTGGGCAATAGAGAAGGGCATCTGGAGCAGGCCACAGTAGTTGGTCATTGGTGGGCAGCTGATCCAGGGAAGCTAATGGAAGGGGAAGTTAATGTGTGTTGAGTGAATCAAACAGCAGATCTGCTGGAGATTTTAAACACTGCGTTCACTCACTGTCCACTCTATTAGACACACCTACCTTGTTGGTCCACCTTGTAGATGTAAAGTCAGAAACAGCTCATCTGTTGTTGCACAGTTTGTGTTGGTCCTCTAGTCCTTCACTGGTGCTCACAGGAACTTGTTGGCTGGTTGGTACCCGAGTTTCACTCCAGTAGTAACACTGAGGTGTTTAAAAACATCAGCAGCTCACACTAATACACCATCACCTCATTATTGTCACTCCAGTGCTTAGAATGATCCACCAGCTCTGTGGTGGTCCTGTGAGGGTCCTGACCATTGAAGAACAGGGTGAAAAAAAAGTCAAAACAAATTGACTACAATCTGTAGTTGTAGAACTACAATGTGCACCAATATGGTCAGTGGAGCTGATAAAAATGGACAAATAGTGTAGACACAAAGAGGTGGTGTTAATATTATGGCTGATCAATGTATGTAGTCAGTTGTGGTTGATGTGTTCCACATAAATATGTTTAGAGATTTACATAATGTTCTTTATTTTAAATACTGTTTATTTTACATTACATACTTGCAAGCTTACACTGTTAAAATAAATTAGTACAGTTTTTGTCATGTAATCAAGCTAAACTGATTAGCTTTAATTGGTTTAACAATATAATCCAGTTCACTATCATTTTTGACCAACCCTACATCAAGAGTGTATGAAAGAAGCCATTTGGTAATCATGGTGGACTATTGATAAGTGAGCTGACCCTGCTCTCTATGTGCGAAAAATGGCTTAGATCCATTCTCTGGTACACATGCAGCAGTTCTGGCCAACTGTGGGCATCTGTTAGGTTATGAACAGAAGTGGGCAGTCAGCACTCAGCACACATGTTCAATTCTTATGATGCAGAATGAACAACAGCTTGAAAAGATCTAGTTTTGGACTGAATATGCTCTCCTGGTTAGGTGGTGCATTACAATATGGGAAATATAGTGCAAAATCTTTTTCATTTTAAGTGTTTTCAATGATAAATGTAACTGGACAGAGTTTACTACTGCATTGCATCACCTTTTCATTTAATTAAAGATTTAAATCAGTTGGGAATAGAAGTTATTAATTGTTGCAGGTTTGTGTAAGTGTAAGTGTAGTTTTTGTCAGTTCTTCCTATAAGCAAGATTTGAGCTGTTCAACAGTCCATGGTCACCATTGTCTAATTCTCCTCTTCATGATGCTCCACACATTTTCAATTGGAGACAGATCTGAATGGCAGGCAGGCCAGTCAAGTACACACTATACATCTGTGAAGCTACACTGTTGTAATTAGTGCAGAATGAGGTCTGGCATTGTCTTGCTGAGTTCCTAAAAATGCAGCAAATGTCTCTAAAATACCAATATAAGCCTCCACATCAATGGTACCTTCACATATATGCACTATATCCACATACAGATAGCAAAATTATTCTGGCCCACATATGGCCCTCATCCCCATTTAATTTGGCCAATTTGCTGCATGGATTTATGGCACTTGGGCAAACCACTCCCAGTTGCAAAATGTGGGCCACATATATGCCAGATTAGGGTCACATATCAGTCAAATATAGGTAACCCTACCATATCTCTGCCAGAAGTGGACCAGATCTGTTATGGTACATGTGGGCCAAATGTGTATTTTCAATATGAGGGCCACAGTGGGCCATCAGTGCCATTTCTCAGCCAGAAGTGGCCCACATCCCTATGCTATCTGGGTACTGTGTGTACTGCCACCATGCCATCACAGCACTTTCATTAATGACTGTCTGGATGGACTTTTTCATCTTTGGTACATAGAGTCTGATGTCTATTTGTCTCAAAACAAGCTTGGACTTGTCTGACCACATAACATGTTTCCAATATCATTTGGTCCGTCTCAGATGACTTCGGGCCCATGGAAATCATTGGCATTTCTACGTCATTTCATTTCATTAACCTCTTGAACTTTGTGACCTATAATTACACCCGGTTGATTATTACACAGTAATAACATGGGAAACAATTCAAATGAGTTGAGTTATTCTCCTGTTATAGGATTGAGGAATGCAAGTCTGGAATCATTGGTGGTTACACAGAGCTTAGAGTTACACAGAGTTAAAAACATAATAATCTGAAATTGTAAGTAAATCCAAAAAAATAACTACATAAGCAAAAAAAACTTTTAACCTTGATTACCATGTTCTGATGTGAATCTCTTGTTTTGATTGCCTGAAATGTGACAAAAATAAAAAAGGTTGAATTAAACGTTGATCGTCACGTCATTCATTTCAGATGCAGACTTCAAAAACCTATTTCAGACGAGCTCAGTGAACCACTAAATTAAAGCTGCACTTATACTACATCCTCAGTGCAGGTGTGTAATGTGAAATGAAAGCAATCCAAGAGAGGACAAAAGAGAGACACATGCATATATGCTTAGAATCAAAGCCCCCGACCCCTGCACACACACAGACACAGGACGTGAGCGGAATATCAAAATATTCATTCATTTTTGTTCATAATTTAATTCTATGAGATAAGCTGTTATATATTTATGCTCATTATACATAAAGTGACATGTCAAGCTTTGTTTTAATGTGGACCAGCATGGCTTATAGCTCAGGAGTTAATTTACATGGTCAGAAATAGTGGGCAGCAGATGGAAGCATGAAGTGCTCTAAAATCTCCTGGTAGATGGCTGTATTGACTCTGGACTTGATAAAACACAGTGGACCAACATCAGCAGATGACATGACACCTCAAACCATCACAGACTGCAGAAACTTCACACTGGACTTCAGACTCCTTGGATTCTGTATCTTTCCACTCTTCCTCCAGACTCTAGAACCTTGATTTCCAAATGAAATGCAAAATTGAAGTTCTTTTTCTCTTTAGTCCAGGTAAGACACTTCTGATTTTGTCTCTGGTTCAGGAGTGTTGATATTATGAATGTGGCAGCTGTAGCTGAGAGATACACAGTATTTATAATGTTCGAATAGTAATTTACTCAAACTCAATTAAATATTCTAATAATTTTAATAATATATAAATAAATAAGAATAATAAATATAATAAATAATAAATAAATTCTAATAATTATAAATAATAATATATAAATACATTTCTGATTTTATTTCAGAGCAATAAACCATACTCATCAACATTAAAAAGTGAATGTAAGTATACAGTGGTAACCCTACTTATGAGTTTAATCTGTGCAGGAGCCGAGCTCGTTAGCTGGAATGCTCGTTAGCTGGATGCATTTTCCCCATAAGAATACATGTAGAACTGATTAATCCGTGTCAGCCGGCCAATATACAGTATACTTTAATATGCTAAATAATGTGTTTATATGTTTTTTTATTAAATAAACGTGACAACGATGGCGCTCGTGTAGGCTGGCCGCTAATGAGAGGGAGATTGATGGTGCTCGTGTAGGCTGGCGGCTAAGGAGGACAGGAGGACGGGCATACGTGTATGGCATGGTTACACTTATCATATGAAAAGTAAAAGTAAAATGTATCTAACTTTCTTGTTCACTACCTTTTGCTATCTTAGCGTCGCTTTCACTAGCACTTTCACTTTCACTAGCATTTTCACTTTTACTGGACAGCGGTCAAAGGTAATGACTGACCTCTTCTTCTACGGAAGCATCTAGGGGATGCTACAACCACAGTGCCCCTAGCGGTTTGGCATACTTGAAGAAATTTACGCTACTCATTGAAATTTTAGTCGTTACCTGGAATAAAAATATTCCGAGATCTCGACTCGTTACCTGGAATACTCGTTAGTAGGGATGCTCGTAAGTAAGGTTACCACTGTATGTCAGTTTACATTTTTGAATGCAATTCTGAACAAAAATGAATGAATATTTCTCACCAATTTTTTTGATGGACGACTATATATATTTTGTTTCACAATAATAGTTTGTTAAACCACTAAATGGTACAACCATTCTGATGTTTGTCTTAAATGTATTAGGGAACACTATCCTGCAGATGGCATGTAGTTAACAGATGGTGTGATACTAAAGACTCGGTAATTATAAGCCCAATATTACATGAAAATGCAAAACAGGAGCTTGGAGTGAGGATGATGAAGCCACTGCACAGCACAAGCAGACTTTGATTGCTGAAAAGTACACCTTAGAACCGGTAATTTAAAAGATTCTCAATCCTGGGAGCGACAACTGCAGCTCGCCATTATGAAATATCCACAATTATCATAAACTGAAGAGGGTGTACGTTTTGATTTCTTTTGTCTTGTGGCAGCAGCACTACAAATGGAAACGCTCTTTGCAGACCTGTGGTTAGATTCAGCTAAATGGGAATCACAAAGACTAGCGGTAAGGGACTTGTTCCAGGCTGAACAAATGCTGTGATTTTCTCTTCATCCACATTCATTGCACCATCCATTTTTAGCTGAGCTGTGGCAGAGCTAGAACAATATCAAACTGATGAAAGGCCGCCTTTGGACACATTTTAAGTCCAACAAAAGTAACCAATCACTAAGTATTTGTCTTATGTTAGCTCAAGACATTCTTTACTGTGTCTATATTTTTTTATCTGACTCCTTTGGACTTCTTTGAGAGATGTTACATATTTACACAGTCAAATCAAAACATTATGACCATCTACCTAATAGTGGGAATAACCACCCTTGGCTTGGAGTATTGATTGCTCTGTACCACTCGCTGGAGTCATTGTTTCCCTCTGGCATCAATGGCTCATGGGGCACCACTGTTATGCTGTTGTGAGGCACTTAATGTACTAGAAGTCTATTCTCAGTACATCTTCTCTACAGCAGCTCTAGAACATCCCACAATGTTAGTGGTTTCTGAGATGATGATGGTTGCACACTCTGCTAGCTGACTGGTGTGCTCACTGCAGAGACAGTACTGATCTCCTGAATTGTGCTCAGTCAATCATATCACTGTATACAGAGAACTGTATTCATTGGTGAATGCACTGTGTAATATATCATAATCTGATATTAATATGGCCCTTTCCAATGCACACTGTAAAACTGATTATATATATATATATATATATATATATATATATATATATATATATATATATATATATATATATATATATATATATAT
>BRDA01043237.1:0-10027 GCA_036984385.1 Crenuchus spilurus
CCATGACATCAGAGTAACACCTTTAGAGATCAGACGTTTTCTATCTGGCAAAGTTCCAAGCCTGCACTTCCAGTTTGTTCCCCAATAGATTGTAGCATTTTTTTAATTTTTTTATCCTGTTGAAATCTTCTGCAACTTGGAATCAGTTGCATAAAATATCGGCTGCACTGGGTTGGAGTCAGAGGCATGAGGGCAGAGATCTGATTTCTGTTGTTCTTCTTTCTCTTTTGCATTTAGTTGGTTCTTCACAGCTGGAGGTGTCTATTGCACTAATGAATGGAGGTTGGCAGCCTTTTGTTGTGGCCCTTCCTATGAATGGAAGCTGTGCGGTGACTTGGGAAAGGAAGAAGGTTATAAATTGTGTCAGTTAGCCTCCCCAAATTAAACGAAGCCATGTGGAAAATGAAATCCATTTCAGTCTGAAAAGTGCCCAGAATCAGTGTGTCCCCTCTCTTTCTCCTCCTGCTCTATCGCTCTTTCTCTCTCTCATTCTCAATCTTTCTCAATGGTGGTCATCTCAGCATGTTGAATATATGAGGAAAAATGTCCAAAACAGTGAAAAACTGAAGACAAAGGCCTGGTAGGCTCCTTGTGTTTGAAGACTGAATGGGGTTTTGCATGTTGTAAATAAATGGCCTCAGCAGATACCAGGCCTCATCACTACTCGCTGTCTAAAAATGTGTAGGCACCTGCATTTCTTCTGATGTCAAATGTATTTATATTGATTTTACTCAAGCTTTTGGAACATTGCTGTGAAAATCTGACTGCACTGAGCCATGAGAGCCTTACTGAGGTCAGCTACTGAGGTTGAATAATTAGTTCTGGAAAACAAACACTACTCTAACTTGTCCTAGAGATACAGGATGGAGCTCCATCACTGCTGAGAACTTGTTGCTCCAATGCTGGAGGTTTTTATATCTCTCTCATTGATCCCTGGACTATATTTTATTTTATGTAAACCCAGTATTAGCTGAATTGACCACTTAGAAAGACACTATATGTCCAAATGTTTGTAGATAACACAGATGTGCAAATGCACACTCACAGCTTGTCTAGTCTGTATAGAGAAGAACTGCCATTAGAATAATAGCAGAGAAACATGAACCTATTGGCACGATGCCTAATGCCAGGCCAGGGCTGGAGCCCCCCAGTATTAAGCTGTGGAGCATTGAAACCGTGTTCACTGGAATGATGGAGCTCCATCCCATACTTCTGGGATGAATTGGGAATGAGGTGGGGTGGTGATCACTGAATGCAATCAGATCCTCACCGCAATGTTCCAAAGTCTAGTAGAAAGTCTCTGAAACTTAGAGACAGATATGCTAGCAAAAGCAGGATCAACTCTACCACTGATTTCAGAGACAGTGAAGGAGCAGATGTTAATAATTTTGTCCATACTGTGAAAGCACAGAGCTGGTTTCCTGAACTTGGTTTAAGCATTTGTGATGGCAGTGACTGACAGGAGGCCGTTTTTGTCTTGTAGGAAGAGGAGGAGGCGGGTTCGCCAGAGGAGGACTAAACAACCACAGCATTTTACCTCTACCTCATCCAGCTGTCAGCTCTTTCCAAGGGAAAAGACTGCCTTGACCACTTATTGTTGACTTTCCACTCTCATTTAAGTCGATCAATTTCATTTTTTTTTTTTGTTTCTTTAGGTTTTTTTTTATTTGTTTGTTTACTTTATTTTTGTTTTTGTGATGAGCACACACGACACCTCAGAGCATGAACCTGAGGGGGGTAATATCACAGAACATCACACAGGTGACAACAATTGGAGCCATGTTGCTTTTGTCCACCTCCGCGTTCCAAACTGCTGTAACACAGAGGTGGAGGGGTTGCCGCATGAGATGTGCTGCTGTCGTTCCGCTCTCACACAGACTCTCTCTCTCCCTCTCTCGCTTATGGACTGACTAATATTCCAGGCTACATTGGCAAAGGAGAAAGCAAACCTGTCTGGTTTTGTCATCCAAACCATCAAACCCAGCAGCCATTTCTATTTATGATGGAGAATCATGCAGACACAACCACTCCATCACAAGCATGCAGAAACCCCCTCACTTCAGTGTCACACCACCAAAGACAGCACAAATGGACCATTCTGTTTCTGTCCCCTATAGCAGAGATGAGGAACCTATATTGTCTGCATACAGCTGACAACGTTAATATGCTGCACAGTCATTTGCTTGTTGGACTTCTGTAGCAACTATAATCTAATTTTAAGCAGTCAGATCATGTGCTAAGAAACATAAATAGAGAGTTCAGTTAATGGTTTGAGCAGTTTAGCATGTGTCGTATGGTACTATACTCTCCTGAGTGACCCTGTATCTGTACAAAAACCATCTTACCATTGGACCAGTAATGGACAACAAGCACTGATTTGTTGAAAGTACTTAATGCAGAATGCTAAAGCATTAAAGCGTCGCAGAAGCAGGTCAACACGTTTCCTGACCTCTGTCCTGTACACCTATGTGCATTTCTTCAAATACTATCCTCCATTTAGTGTCCCAAATTACAGTAAATCCAAAAATAAGAGAGAACAATCTCAACAGTTTACTGAATAAGCGATTTCAGTCAAAAAGTAATCAAACGCTGATATAAGAGTTTAGTTGCAAAAACCAGTTCGCTCCAAAATGTTAATGCTACCGGAGAAGGGAAAAAAATTACTTTGTTTTTAATTGAAGTTATTGGAACCAAACATCATTTGGGGCCATTTATTTTGGTTCAGTTATCATTTACCAACATAAAGAGCAACAGACAATTTCGAATTGTGTCAGAAATAGAAAAAAACATTTTTTTTTGCAAATGAACTGTCCATATATACCCAAAAATCTAAGAGACATTAGGACCCTTTGCTAAAGACCTCACCTCCTGAACCTATAGCTTCATATTATTTGAATTTGATTGTTTTGGCTACATTATGTAAATCAAATTAATAAAAAATAACTAAATATGACATTACGAGCTAGGTAGATTTAATGATTAGCTAGCTAAAACAGTTCTTATCTTAGAACAAATATGTTTCTACACACCTACTCCTAGAGGTGGGTAATCCAGATCCAGAGAGTAAAAATCCAACGCAGGATTTTGTTCCTACTTCATGTGTGGCTCTGCTGCAGCACATCTGCAGCGGAACCAACAAGACAGTTGAAGCAAAATCCTGGGTTGGATTTTTACTTTCTGGACCTGGATTACCCACCTCTACCTACTCCTGAGGGTTTAGTTTAAGAAATGGGTAAACTTTCACACCCTCATACAAACATTTTCAGAGCAGTTACAGTCACTAAGCTACGATTGGGTAATTTTTAGGCTAGTTATGGGTGCTTTAGTGAAGGGCCAGTTGGAGATCTCTTAGTTGTTAGCGGATGAGCTGTCAGAGAGGTTTGATGTTGCATCTTTGGTCCCGTTGTCTTTGGTGGTGGACTCTATGTTCTCTTGTAAATTGCTGAGGCTCTGCGAGACACAATTCTCCCAACAGTACTGAAGAACAATTTATTCAGCAATCTACTGTACATACTTTCATAATCTTGGCATCTTCTTAACCATTTTACATGTACATAGTCGTTTTAATTGAGTTTCTTTCTGGGTTTTTTTTTTATTTTAAACATAGCTTTAAGAAAAAAGTAATTTCTGACTATTTCAAATTAAAGGGAAGTATATCAGCTCAAGAACTGAACCTCAAGAAAAAAACGAAAACCACAGGAACAAAACCACACTATACCTCAAGACACACGAGATACCTGAACCGCAGTGACAGCGTGACCTTGGAAGACTGCGCGTGCGCACTGTCGCCGATGCAATATCTCCTCACCGTTTTCAAAGCTACCTCCGATTTCTTCACCCAGCAAACCAGCTCGTGAGACACACGCTGCTATAAACTACTCATTACAAAGCAGGGGGATGGCAGTGAGTGCCAATGTCGTAAAAAAAAACATGAACCTTATCATAACGTTTGTAACGTTTGTTTGCGTGACGGCACAGCAAAAAGCTCTGCAAACGATTTGTGAGAGTCGGGCAGGTGACGACTGAAATCCGAGGTGTGTTTGTATTCTGTGTTGAACTCATCAAGCAGCTAAGGGAATAAGTACTGTTTTGATATTGTTTATTTCCCTATTTTAACCTTATCATTTATCTGACATTTGTAATACTTCTCTCTCTCCTCGACTGGGACATCTGTTTTACATTTTTAACTTGAATATATGTTTTGTACTGATTTACTCAATGGTTTCTAAGGATCAAGGGCTTGTATGACACTAAATGTTGTTATTATTAATGTTTTATCCAGTTTTCTCTCTCTCTTTCTCTCTGCTTTCTTCTCTGAGTTTTTAGTCTAGATTTATTCTGAGTACTATTCAGATATGTACCTCAAAAAGAGATAAAAAAATGGACTAATAATCAATTGACAAATACCTACCTCCAGTCTTGAAAAAAATGAATGATTTTGTCTGGTCTCTTTAGTATGATTTCAAATGTATGCTGAGAAACACAAGGACTGCACAAGATCAGTCAATTTGAATCGATTTTAATTTACCTGGGGGAGAAGTAAAAAAAAAAAAAAAGAAAAAAAAGAAAGAAAGAAAAAAAAAAGAAATTTTTGAAAAAGAAAAAAACTTGAAACTTTTTTTTCAGGTTTAAAAATATATATTTGTTCGGGTTTTGTATATTGCATACATGAATATGTTTTTGAAAAAAATAGTAGATATTTGAAATATACTTGATTAGCGAGTTTTGTGTCATTTACACAAATGTGATTTTCTGTTCTTGTTATGGTTCAAACAGGTGTATATGTAATGCTTCTTATGTAGTGAAAAAAATATATATATATATTACACCTTTTGCAGCCTTTCACCACAAACACCTTTGAAACATTAACTGGTATTCTGAACTGGGCCTGAGGTAGAGCCTCAAAGAAAGCTAG
Source organism: Crenuchus spilurus (assembly GCA_036984385.1). NCBI lineage: Eukaryota > Metazoa > Chordata > Actinopteri > Characiformes > Crenuchidae > Crenuchus > Crenuchus spilurus. Next base: position 4,916 of record BRDA01043237.1, read on the forward strand.
TGGAACTGTGGCCATGCCTTTTGGATTCATAGTGGCAGGGAAGGGCCACCTCTTGGGTGGTAGCTGCAAGCCAACATTGAGCCTCGCTCAAACACTATAATGCTACTTAAACAAATGGTTCGCACAGACGTTATATTTACACAATTTTTCGCCTGAGAAGTAGTCTTATCAGCCAAGACATGTTCAATTTCTTGAGTTTAGAAATGGATCTGCAAGCTATTGTTGCTAACAAACACTGTAACTTAAAGTACACCAGTAGTTGTCAAAATATGTCACCAAAACTTCACTCAACTCACTTAACCCCCTGGAGTTTTTCAGACATTCTGATGTTGTCTGACATGTCTTCACTTTCTTACAAATTACACCCATCTAAAATGGTTTTTTCCAAAGTGTTACACAGGATTTTTTTCAGCACAAACTCAGCAACAACAGTGTAAAAACAGTAAGAGTGTCATAAATCTATATATTGATTAAATCTGCTCTAAACTTAAGACTTTCCAAAAACCTATTTTAGGATAAGCTGATAAACACTCTAAACATTTCTAGCCAAGACATTTGAGCTCAGAACTGAATAAACAGAGATGTTGGTTATACACTGCTCATTACAGTTTTTAGAAACTGTATGTGGTTTTATTTCTAAAGCTTAACAAATGTGAGGCGACACTCTGTTTTCCTCAGCCACTAACCCTACATTGAATATTTATGAGATAGATGTAAAACACTCAGGTGAGAGGTCTATTGTTCATGTTCACGCCAGGTTGAGAGGTATTTGTTCAGTCCACAGCCCTTTAGACCCATTAAAGTTTCTAGGATAAAATCTTGCATATAAGTGGCAGTAGAGATGACTTCAGAGGGTTAAAATTACTTCCAGATCTTAATTAAGGTCTTACAGACTATTCAATGTGTTTAGGATATTACTGTGAGCTCTAGAAATTAATAAAACCTCACAGCAGCCACTTCAGACAGCATCAGGGCTGGTAGAAGACTGATCTCAGATCAAAAATTTACATATTTACCACTGACATTGACACTAAAACTGCCACTATATATACACTTCCTGTCCAAGATGGTGGACATAGCTTCAGAGTTTTAGCACATTTTTATTGCTCTCAGTAAAGTCATACTGTGTTTTAATCCACATTGACTAGACTGAGAGATCTTATTTAAGATCTCAGTACGGTTTTATTGAGCTGAGTGACATTTTGTTGATGTTATTTGCAAGACATTACTTGGCTAGGCTTAGTGTTTGTTAGCAGAATTAGCCTAGCAGCTTTACTTAACTAAAGAAGCAAACAAACATGTCTTGGCTGGTTGCCTACATATGGTGTAAGTGTAAATATGATTTTGGTGTGATCCTTTAAGTCATTTTTGTGTGCATGAGTCTTTAAATCCAGCCACAAGACAATATTTCACACCCTATGGCTAAAAGCGTAGCTTATCTGTGTGAGAGCAGGTGCTGAATCTCTGGAAACCTTGTCTTTTAGCAGCATGAAACTAGACAAGCTTATTTGGAATATATCTATGAAATAACTCATTTATTTGTGACAAAAAGTATAAAGATTCAAGCAAACATGTCTGCAGGTATATAAATGTCCATCAGAAAGTGCAGCTGACTGTAATGATGTTCATTTTGTTGTCAATAAACAGTTACCGTTTATGTTAGCATTGTTTAAAGAGCTATGTTGGTAGAAGTTGGGCAAACCAACATCTATCTATAATACCATCTACTGCTCAGCTAAAGCAGGGAGCATACTTTTTGCAAAATAATTTGGTTTACATAAGCAAAATAACAATTTTGGAAGATGTAATGTGTTTGCTGTATTGACAATTCTTCGGATATAGCGACATTGACTAAAGCTAATAACAAACAAGTCAATAAACAACATCACTGAAGAGAGTAGAACATATTCTGCTTTCTTCAACTTTGTTCAACTAACAGAAACATCACTGGAAGCATATTGACACCAAGTTGGTCATGTAGGTACACTACACTGTTCTGTAGAGTATTTTTTTGCAGAGTTTCATACTTTTGTAACTGCACTGAGATATAGCATATGCAGCTTTGCAGATTTTGTGTCGCATGACCCATAAAGCAATGATGTTTGTGGTGTTTCTTATTATTATTATAATTTTTTTTTTCAAAATCAGTTTGCAGGAAGTATGGTCACTCCTTTAGAGGGAAGATATAGAAAAAGGGCAATTTACTGTGATGCACATATCTGATACTGTATTTTGCAAAATGTTTTTGAAACTCCCAAAAACTTTCTTGACTTGTTGGTTTGAATGTGTATCCACAGGAGCCACTGTTCATGTGCTTTCAGCTGTGGGTGTCTTAATGAAGTTGACTTTGTATCTTCATGATCACGATAACATTGTTCTAGTACAATCGAATACACATTACTACCTCCAAGAGGGCCTATTCTTACCTCATTATTCAAACTTTATATCTGCTTAAATTCAGGTGGCTGAGTCCAGGAGGAACATAATACATATATCCATAGTTTATTTTTGTGCATATATATATATATATATATAAAGTTTATTTTTGTGGGGGCTACATTTTATAAGACTGTTCTTCTCTGCCACTCAGTCACAGTTGGACTGGACATTTTACTTGTTTAAAAGCATTTTTCTTCACATTATGCAATGTTATGTAGTTTCATTAGCTGTGGGAAGAGAAGGCTGAAAACAGGAACTTAACAGTGTCTTTTTTTGGCCTCCTTTACCTAATATATAACTTCAAATGTTTTCTAACATTTATGGCTTTTTCTGTTTCACCTAGTATTCCTGTCTATAATTACACTTCAAATTGCTTGCTTGTTAAAAAAAAAATAATAAAAAGTTCTCTTTATAGATATTCACCGCCTTATTCAGCACAATAAAAATGGGTGCTTGTGACTACTGTTTTCAGTTGATTTCTTTTATAGAATCCCGTTCATAGATTACCACATGTTCATGCTCATTCTATGTCAGTCCAATTTCTTCTGTGAATCCCTGGTTGGACTGTAAAACTCATAATCTTCATTTTAGTCAAGGTAACTACTTTCAAACCATTTTATATAACCAGAGACAGTTGCACACAATCACCTGAGCTCTATTATTAGAAAGTTCTGCAAATAATTTGCAGTCTTCATACTTTGTTACAAGGAGGGAGGAGCTAAAGTAGACAAATTGTTCTCTTGAATAGCAATGTACTATTAATCCATTAAATGTGATATCCAAAATATTTGTAGAACAAAGTAGTTACATTGAAATGCATTGAAGAATATACCAAAATTAGCCTTACATAGTATAATGCGCACAGGGGGGTTGAGGAAGAGGCAGGATGCAGGGGTGGGATCCAAGTGATGGTTTTAATCGCAAAAACACAAAAGAACACACTGTGGCTGGAAACTACTTTGTGGTGAAAACAGATGGACTGTAAAACATACACTGACATTCACATTTACTCATGTTTACATTTAGTGACTGACAAAGGACAAGGCAAACAAGAGGGAGCTATATAGCACACATAATCAAATTGGGATGAACAAACAGGGCTGAGTGACAATATCCCTATCCCAGGGAGCAGTTGGGGATTAGGTTCTTTGCTGAATGGCACTTTCCTACCAGGGAACCGAACCAGTCCCTAACTACAGGGCCAGGGCGCCCACAATTTGTAAACTTAAATTTACAATTACAACCACACTAACTGGCAAAACTAGTTGTTAACTAAGTAAATCATGAAAGACTCCAAATGTACAAAATCAAGAAATTCGCAATCTTACATTGTTATATCTTAAGTATACAGAACCTGTAAGGACCAAGAGTCTTATTAGTGATATTCCAGACATAAAGCCATTCTAAGAGTAACTGTGCTAAGAATGGTTTACCTACCACATGTTTAGTGTTGAGGAAGAGTTATGTACATGGCGTGATTGGTCAAATGAGCTAAAAGATTGGTTGACTCTGCAGTAAACCCCGCCTTTTCTGACATCATGGGATTGGTTGAAAGGAAACGACTGATGTGTATTTGAAAGTTGACTCTTGTCTGGATGTTAAAGCTGCCTTTTGTGAGGTCATTTCAGGGCAGGCCAGAGAGATTCCATGTCCTAAATAGACACAACCCAAGCCCTCCTATGGAACCACCTACCCATCCACCCTTGCAAAAGTAAATCAGACTACTTTTTCCTCTTTTTATTTTCCTCCTACATTCTTCCCTCCATTCCATTTCAAGAAACATGTCTTCTTCCCTCTCTCTGGTACCCTCACTCTGGAGACACAGCCCACCCCTGAGCCCCTGACCTTTGCCCTGCAGTGGCCCCTCTGAATGCGAGGGTGGCCCCCACTTCAAAGTTCCGCCGTTCTCTGAACAATGACAAGATCTGTCACTTATTCAAAACCCCCAGGACCCTTCCCTCCTCCAACCAGCACACATGCATCCAAACCTCTTGTGGAGTTTGGCTTTAGTGGCAGCGCACATCATACAGCTGCTCACTAATACTTCCCAACTGACCCAATGGGGGAGGTTGGAGACAGAGAATGTATAGGAAAAGTGGCAGAGGAAAAGAGGAGAAGAGAAAGTGGGAACAATTTGTATTTTTAGATTTAGATTAAATTTTTTTAATTGCACACAATATAACCTCTGCATTTTTTCCATCCGTGCAGTGAAACACATACACACACACTAGTGAACACACAAGGCTGTGAGAACATGTGCACAAAGTGGTGGGCAGCCCTACCCACAACACCCGGGAAGCAGTTGGGAGTTAGATGCCATGCTTAAGGGCATTTCAGTCATTACCTGGCTGGGAATTGAACTGACGACCTTCTGGTCACAAGACCAAGTTTGCTGCCTGGATGGTGAGGGAGTTCCCTGCAACAACAACCACATTGTGATGGTCTCTTCTATCTCTTTCTCTGTTCCATGAAAAATATACACAGACTGTTTGTGGACACCTTCCTTCTTCATTCCCAGCCGATGATTAACACATGGAACCTTTAGCAGATGATTCAGAATTTTTGCAACTACAAACCAGATTCCAAAAAAGTTGGGACACTAAACAAATTGTGAATAAAAACTGAATGCAGTGATGTGGAGGTGCCAACATTTAATATTTTATTCAGAATAGA
>BRDA01043240.1:0-10436 GCA_036984385.1 Crenuchus spilurus
TCGCACCCCTCATTCTCTCTGGCCCCCCTCAAACATTTAATGAGCATCCACAAAACTGTACGGCCTACAAATAAGCAAAATGTGCATGTACTGAAAAGCAACAACAACTCGATGAACAACACATTTGTTTTACCTAAGGGAGAGAGCAGCACATTGTTGTTAATTGTTGGATTGATTAATGAGTGTAATTAAACAAGGAAAGGGATTAATGATTGTGGTAAAGTATGTGGGGGAGGAGTGGAGGGGGTACTGATGTAATTATGATACAAATCACCAGCATAAATATGAAAACATGATTAGGTTGAGCCACTGGCAAAAGAAAAGAGCCTGACATACTCTACTGCTTTTTAATGCCCATTTTTAGATCCTCTGTAGTGACTCAGTATGCTTAATATACTGATACTGTGTACTCATAATATACTCACAGTAATATACACATAACAGTGCTGTTAAAAATTTACTTTTGGTTCCTCCCAGTGAACAGGTGTAAATGTGATGTGAAGATGGGGATGAGAGGTATGAAAGTGAATAATGATTATATATATATATATATATATATATATATATATATATATATATATACAGTGTATCACAAAAAGTGAGTACACCCCTCACATTTCTGCAGATATTTAAGTATCTTTTCATGGGACAACACTGACAAAATGATACTTTGACACAATGTAAAGTAGTTTGTGTGCAGCTTATATAACAGTGTAAATTTATTCTTCCCTCAAAATAACTCAAAATACAGCCATTAATGTCTAAACCACAAGCAACAAAAGTGAGTACACCTTTTAGTGAAAGTTCCTGAAGTGTCAATATTTTGTGTGGCCACCATTATTTTCCAGAATTGCCTTAACTCTCCTGGGCATGGAGTTTACCAGAGCTTCACAGGTTGCCACTGGAATGCTTTTCCACTCCTCCATGACAACATCATGGAGCTGTCGGATATTCGAGACTTTGCGCTCCTCCACCTTCTGCTTGAGGATGCCCCAAAGATGTTCTATTGGGTTTAGGTCTGGAGACATGCTTGGCCAGTCCATCACCTTTACCCTCAGCCTCTTCAATAAAACAGAGGTCACCTTAGAGGTGTGTTTGGGGTCATTATCATGCTGGAACACTGCCCTGCGACCCAGTTTCCGGAGGGAGGGGATCATAACCTTCTTCATTATTTCACAGTACATAGTGGAGTTCATCTCCCCTACACCTGCTGCACTCATGCACCCCTGGACCATGGCATTCCCACCACCATACTTAACTGTAGGCATGACACACTTATCTTTGTACTTCTCACCTGATTGCCGCCACACATGTTTGAGACCATCTGAAGAAAACAAATTAATCTTCATCATAGGACATGGTTCCAGTAATCCATGTCCTTTGTTGACATGTCTTCAGCAAACTGTTTGCAGGCTTTCTTGTGTACAGACTTCAGAAGAGGTTTCCTTCTGGGGTGACAGCCATGCAGTTTGATGTAGTGTGTGACGTATGGTCTGAGCACTGACAGGCTGACCCCCCACCTCTTCAATCTCTGCAGCAATGCTGACAGCACTCCTACATCTATCTTTCAAAAAACATTTGAAATCTTTCAAACCATTTGGATGTAACGCTGTGCATGTGCACTTAGCTTCTTTGGATGACTAATGCAAGGTCTGTTCTGAGTGGACCCTGCTCTTTTAAAACACTAGATGATCTTGGCCACTGTGCTGCAGCTCAGTTTCAGGGTGTTGGCAATCTTCTTGTAGCCTTGGCCATCATGTAGCACAACAATTCATATTTTAAGATCCTCAGAGAGTTCTTTGCCATGAGGTGTCATGTTGGAACTTTCAGTCACCAGTATGAGAGAGTGCGAGAGCTGTATTACAAAATTGAACACACCTGCTCCCTATGCACACCTGAGACTTAGTAACTAATGAGTCACATGACATTTTGGAGGGAAAATGACAAGCAGTGCTCATTTTGGACATTTAGAGGTGTAGTCTCTTAGTACTCACTTTTGTTGACGGTGGTTTAGACTTATGTCTACAGCTGTATATTGAGTTATTTTGAGGGAAGCATAAATTTACACTGTTATATAAGCTGCACACAGACTACTTTTCATTGTGTCAAAGTGTCATTTTGTCAGTGTTGTCCCATGAAAAGATATACTTAAATATCTGCAGAAATGTGAGGGGTGGACTCACTTTTGTGATACACTGTATATATATATATATATATATATATATATATATATATATATATATATATATATATATACTAGGGCTGTCAAACATTTAATGTTTTTTGTTGTGATTAATCTCAGAATTCCATAGTTAATTGCGAAAAATTGAGAATTTTGAAGTGAGACTGGTGGCAGAAATAAGGAGTTATAGGCACTTTTATGAGGGAACTGGGTTGGCTTGTTCAGACAGATGTTTTAATGCATTTTTACTTAAGACTTTGTACACACTTGTCTTGTACTACAACATTTTATATGTTAATACAGCAGAACCTTGACTTATGAGTTTAATTGGTATATCAAATTACATTTCTCTATTAAAACCACACCAACTTTGTTACCTGTTTGTAAATAACAAAAATGTACTTAATAACAAGTAATGCATAAAAAAGTAATACATTATAAAAGAGAACTTAAAGAAATAAACTGGTTTCATTCATTCATTCATTATCACACCCGCTTAATCCTTATTAGGGTCGCGGTTAGTCCCCCACCCCCTCACTGGGCGCAGGGCAGGGCATTACACTATTCAACTAAGCCCAGGACAGGGCGCCAGTCCATCGCTGGGTGACACACACACACACAGACACACCTACGGACAATTTTTAGAGTATCCAATTCACCTGACCTCCATGTTTTTGGACTGTGGGAGGAAACCGGAGACCCCGGAGGAAACCCACGCAGACACGGGGAGAACATGGAAACTCCGCTCAGATGGGGAATCGAACCCAAGACCCCAGCGCTGAGAGGCGAACGTGCTAACCACTAAGCCACCGTGCCTTCCATAAACTGGTTTATTAAGGGTATTTACATTAAAGAGCAGACAATCTTCTTCAGTGACATTTGCCTTTTTTGTCACATTTTCCTCACATTCACTTGCAGGGCGTTTCAATAAAATCCTATCAAAAGGGCTTTGTTTCTTCCTCTATTTCAAGATGTTTAGAAAATAAGTGAGACCAGTGCAAAGCAAGGAACAAACTCTCCTTCTCTGCAGTGTCTCTGCACTCACGCTCGCTAGTGACTCGTAGTGGTGGTAGGCAGAAGCTTGCTCGTAACCCAGGTCTTGACTCACAACATCCATCCATCCATCCATCCATCCATTATCACACCCGCTTAATCTTTTTCAGGTTTGCAGTTGGCTCACAACATAAAATCAAATAATCTAACAACTGAGGGCTCGTATCTCTGAATATTCTTAAGATGGGGTCACTCGTAAGTCAATGTTCCACTGTATATGAAATGTTGCTCTATATATATATATATATATATATATATATATATATATATATATATATATATATATATATATATATATGTATTCCAGCCTTTGAACCAATAGAGCCAATCAGCTTGCTAGTAAATGAAGCTAGGGGAAAAACCCCACCCCCTTCCCATATTGGAGCTGCTACAGCATAAGAGTAGCCAGAACAGTCTGATAACACTCCATAGTGAGAGTAGAGCAAGCTATTTATATCATTTTGATCATTTTGATTAAGATTTAAAACAATTCTGTAGCTTACATTTGTGTATAAATGTTTCCAAAACATAGTAGACTGGTCTATATACAGTCAAGGCTGAAAGTGTTGGCACCCCTGAACTTTTTCCAGAAAATTATTGCAATTATACATGTTTTGTTATACACATGTTTATTTTCTTTGTGTGTATTGGAACAACACAAAAACAGAGGGCAAATTTGACATAATTTCACACAAAAATCCAAAAATGGACAAAATTATTGGCACCTTTTCAAAATTGAGGGTAAATAACTTTGTTTCAAGCATGTGATGCTCATTCAAACTCACCTGTGAAAAGTAACAGGTGTGGGCAATTTAAAAATCACACCTGAAACCAGATAAAAAGGAGAGAAGTTGACTTAATCTTTGCATTGTGTGTCTGTGTGTGCCACACTAAGCATGGAGAACAGAAAGAAGAGAAGAGAACTGTCTGAGGACTTGAGAACCAAAATTGTGGAAAAATATCAACAATCTCAAGGTTACAAGTTAATCTATCTTGATGTTCCTTTGTCCATGGTGCGCAATATAACCAAGAAGTTTTACAAGCCATGGCACTGTAGCTAATCGCCCTGGACGTGGACGGAGGAGAAAAATTGATAAAAGGTTGCAACACAGGATAGTCCGGATGATGGATAAACAGCCCCAATCAAGTTCCAAAGAAATTCAAGCTGTCCTGCAGGTGCAGGGTGCATCTGTGTCAGCTCAAACTATCCGTCGACATTTGAATGAAATGAAACTCTATGGCAGGAGACCCAGGAGGACCCCACTGCTGACACAGAGACATTAAAAAGCTAGACTGCAATTAGCCTAAATGTATGTAAGTAAATCAAAATCCTTCTGGGAAAATATCTTGTGGACAGATAAGACCAAGATAGAGCTTTTTGGTAAAGCACATCATTCTACTGTTTACCGAAAATGGAAGGAGGCCTACAAAGGAAAGAACACAGTACCTACAGTCAAATATGGTGGAGGTTCAAAGATGTTTTGGGGTTATTTTGCTGCCTCTGGAACTGGGTGCCTTGACTGTGTGCAAGGCATCATGAAATCTGAAGATTACCAAAGGAGTTTGGGTCGCAATATAGGGCCCAGTGTCAGAAAGCTGGGTTTGCATCCTAGGTCATGGGTCTTCCAGCAGGACAATGACCCCAAACATACTTCAAAAAGCACCCAGAAATGGATGGAAACAAAGCGCTGGAGAGTTCTAAAGTGACCAGCAATGAGTCCGGATCTAAATCCCATTGAACACCTGTGGAGATATCTTAAAATTGCTGTTGGGAGAAGGCACCCATCAAATATGAGAGACATGGAACAGTTTGCAAAAGAAGAGTGGTCCAAAATTCCAGTTGAGAGGTGTAAGAAGCTTGTTGATGGTTATAGGAAGCGATTGATTTCAGATATTTTTTCCAAAGGGTGTGCAACCAAATATTAAGTTGAGGGTGCCAATAATTTTGTCCGGCCCAATTTTGGAGTTTTGTGTGAAATTATGTCAAATTTGATCCAATACACACAAAGGAAATAAATATGTGTATCACAAAACGTGTAATTATATATATTCCAGCCTTTGAACCAATTGAGCCAATCAGCTTGCTGGTAAATGAAACTAGGGGAAAAACCCCACCCCCTTCACATATTGGAGCTGATACAGCATAAGAGTAGTCAGAACAGTCTGATAACACTCCATTGTGAGAGTAAAGCAAACTATTTATATCATTTTGTTCATTTTGATTAAGATTTGAAACAATTTTGTAGCTTACATTTGTGTATAAATGTCTCCAAAACATAGTAGACTGGTCTATATATATATATATATATATATATATATATATAATCTGTCCGACATATAGGTTGAGTGATAAACTTAGTAAATGTGAAACAGCAGTTTATTATTATGCTATTTAAGACAATATAATAGTGTTATATTATTATTATTATTACTGTTATATACAGTTTATATAACCTACCCCTAGATGAGAGTAGGTAGGACCTTCATATGTACAAATGTGCAGTTAAAAGTATTTTCTAGAACTTCTTGATCAAACTGTTTATCCTCCTTTATTCCTAAAAGTCCACTGTAGATCAGACAGTACAGATTGTTCTTATTTATGGACCCATAAGGTGTGTAATTTACAGAGATAAGAGTCGTTAATCACAGAGTGTAATTAAATGTTGTTGAAAACTCTTTGCTGAGAAATGTTCTGTATTATATAGGTCATTCATTCTGCCTCCTTTGTGCGTGTTCGCTCACACTCCTTCTCATACACACAATGTACGAAATATGGAAAGAAAATCAATAACTCTGAGTCAGGCATGGAGGTGCTGCAGTGCTGAGGTCCTTTCAGAACCTCAAAGGCCTCCCTGTTCTACTCAGACTACTTACAGCCATTTTCACCCAGGCACTGCTCCAAGCACCTTCCTCCACCCGTACAGACAGATGGTTTGTGTGGAGTTGTATCTGGGGACGTGTGTGGATGTGAACAATGAGTGAAAAGAGCATTCTATCTCCATCTTTTGTTTTAACCAACAGCTATACAGCAGAGAGGATGGCATTCAGAGAGCATGGGAAAGAGGGGAGGACCCGTAAAGAACCTGCAGTGGTTCACAGACAGGGCAGGAGTGGAGCGGGAGGCGCCGAAGCTCTGGGGAAGTGTTCAGAACCCAACACCACACAGAGTACACAGCACTACAAAGGCCACAGTCTGCACTTTAATCAACATGGAAAGAAGATTCTAATTGTTGAGGAATTTATTGAACACATCTGTGTCGATCTACCTCCAGTCGCTTTGTTTCTTTTCATACTGGAACAAAACATACTGTATCTGTACTATTCATTGTCTGAGGCCAGTGTCAGCTGGTGAAAAATATTTTAGGTACCATATTCATTCAGTTCCCCCCAAATATTTGATATATTTCATGTTAATGTGCATGTTTAGCACATACACATTTAAAATATGTAGAAATTTATTATTTAAAATTATTTCCACCATGGGTGGGGGGGGCATAAATATTTTAAGTATAACTTGATGTCTAAATATGTTAAGTAACCTTTTAAAATGTTTTAAAGCAACCTGTTATCATTATGAAAAAAAACCTTTTCTTGGCTCATAAACTGAATCCACATCAGCTTTTTTTTGTGTGAAAGTCCTATTCTGGATGAGGACTTATGTTTGGAGGATTGTTTGGGGTTATGAATTGGTACTGAGAGATGCAAATGAGGCACGTGTACGGTAATGTCCCATATCACACACTAAAGCAGCCAATAAACATTGTTTATGGATGAGCAAACTTGTTACAGCGACGCTGTTTGCTCTTAAAGTCACAGTAAATCAGACGGTGTTTCATGAATGATGTTGGTGTGAATATGGTGGAGTTTTCTCAAAGATCAGGACTACAAATCAGTGAAAGAAACAAAAACATACTGAAACTGTACTCAGAACAAAAACAAAACAAAAAATATAAAAAAAATTTTTTACAGAAGTTTAAATCTGATTATTATTGTCTTGGAATTATTTCTCCATGTAAATGATTACTTTACTTAACTGTCTTTGAAGCATCATCATCAACACTATTTTTGTTTAGTATAATATCTCTATAGTTGACTGTTAGTGTCTCCATTTTTATCAGTATTTCTATAATATATGAACTCACAATAAATGTTGGTGAATAAATATGGGCTGTCTGTTATATTTTGAGATATACTCTAATTAAAATTATGTTATTTATTATTAACTCTTTATGTGAAAATACAGACATAACTGTCTGATCTAAAAACGTTTAATGTCATTAGATGTTATACAATATTACGAGTGTTTAATTTTGTTAATTTTCTAACCGGTTTATGGAAAATAAACATATTTTAAAATAACAATAATAATACAGTCATGAGGCACATCAAAACTCTGCTGTCACCCTTAACAGAGTCACTGCAGTTTGCACATTGTTCAACCACTCTACAGACAAGGCCATAGCCACCACCATTCACCTCACTCACCTGGGCAAATAAGACACATATGTCAGAATGCTGTTCATAAACTTTAACTCTGCATTCAATGCCATCATTTCTCAGCAAATGATCAAGACCTGCTGGGTCTGTCTACCTCTCTCTGCAACTGGATCCTGGACTTCCTGACTGAGAGATCGCAGTCTGTCCAGATTGGTACAAACATCTCCAGCACCATCACACTGAGAACTGGAGCCCCTCAAAGCTGCATGCTCAGTCCACTGCTGGTCACCATAATAACTCATGATTGTGCAGCAATGCATAGCTCCAATTACATTGTCAAGTTCACAGATGACACAACTGTGGTGGGTCTCACCAGTACAAATGATGAGTGTACTCTGTAGGTACTAAGAGGTGGAACGACTAACAGACTGGTGTAAAGTCAATAACTTATGTCTGAAGGATATAACTAAGGGGATGGTTATTTACTTTAGTAGATGGAAAAGGGACAACACCACACTGAACTTGAATGGCTCATCCATAGCGATTGTCAAAAGCACCACATTCTTTGGTGTTCAGCTGGAAGAAAACTCTCCTGGTTCATGAACACCAGCTCCATAAGAAACAAAGCCCAACAGCACCTGTATGTTCTGAGAAGACTAAAAAAACTCACCTGCCACCTTCAACAGAGGAACCATAGAGTCCATCCTGAGCAGCTGCATTACAGTCTGGTTTAAAAATTGCTCTGCTTCTGATCACAAAGCTTTCCAGCATATAGTGAGAACAGCTGAGAAGATCATTGGGGTCTCTCTCCCATCTCTCATGACCAATTACAACAAGCGCTGCATCCAGAAAGCTCTCATCATTGTGAAAGACTCATCACATCCATCACATGGTCTGTTCACCTGCTGCCTTCTGGAAGAAGATCCCGCAGCATTCAGACCCTCACTGCTAGACTTTCAGTTTCATACCTCAGGCTGTCAGACTCTTAACCTAAACAGTCTGACCCTCAAGAACCACACACCACTGCACATTTGCACATCACAGTTAATTGTCCCACTAATTGAAATATAATTGAAATTTGCACATCTGCCCAATCCACACATTTGCACTTTGCACAATAAACAAACAATGTAGCTGGAATCTTGTTACCAGTCAATCAGTCAATAATATGTACTGGAATCTCCACATTTGTCTTGTCTGAAATAGTGCCTCAGTTCAGTCAGGGGGCTTGTACTATAGTATGTCTCTCATATGTTGTTAAATGTCTTGGAGGTCCTGGAGAAATGTTATCTTGTTTCATTATGTACTGCTCTGTATGGAGCTGAAATGACAATAAAAGATCTTGAACTGGAACTTAAAGCAGATTTTTAGTCATATGTAAAGATAATTTTTGTTCAACTTTCATGAGTCTTATTTCCTTGTGGCCCAATAACAAATGGTCCATGACCCTGTGGTTGTGAACCTCTGCTCTTTCCTCAGATCCCTCTCTCCTGTCTATGGATTCTGCCAATTCTGGTGTTCTCTGTTGAATACCTCTCAAGCTGAATGGAGCTGTATTGGGCCTCATGACACCTTCACAGATTCTGTTTGGTCAGAAATATGCACACCAATTTCACATTTTATTTGTCATCCATCTTGTGTCCTGTTCTGCCTTGTATTGTGTATCAGGTAAGTGTTGTGTGGGTATTGCACTAGTGTGTGTTTGTGTATGTGTCCATGTGCACATGTTTTCTAGCATCTGTTGGGTAAGATGGTGAAATGTCTAGAGATAGGACTGCCCTGTAGCAATGTTGCCCCATGGGGGCTGAAACATGCCCTCTAGGATAGCAGACACCAGCAAGCTGGTTGTGGCAGGTTGTTGTAGGTCTTCTGGGAGAGATGATTATGCAGTCTTGGCTGCTGATAACCTTATGATGTCTTCTGGGCTGAGGCATGGATGAAATAACCAGTTTATGTGTTGGCACTGCTGCAACAATCAGCAGCCCAGTGACAACCTACAGGGCACCAATCCCCAAAACTGTACCACTCCAAGAATGCAGTGAGCACCAGTCATTGAATTTTCCAACCCTGTTGTGAAACTGAGCATTGCTTGAAAATGACACTATTAGGCAAGCCATTCAGGGCGAGACAATGTTCAGACTAACTCAGAGAAGGGAAACATTGGCATCTCTCAACTACAGTCTTTGCAGAATTGTGCAGGTTCACCTGATGTTGGTTCACTGCAACCACATATCAGACATGGGTCCTAGAACAAAAGATGAGAAACCAAATGCAGAGAAGACAAAACAGAAGAGGGACAAGATTGTTCCAAAGAAAATAAATGACACAGTCAATCAAGATGACCAGTGTAACGTTAGTCACCAAGCTGCCATTTTCTGGAGGTCTGGAGAATATTGGTTTGCAGCACCTGCAGCAATTGATTAGAGATCTTAAATAAGAATAACCCATGTCCCATTGATGTCCCCCAATATAAGTGTCAGACACTTCCTCCAGGTGCCAGCACCATTCAAACTGGACACTCAGGTCACAGTTTACAAGACAAGTACTGCCTTATCTAGACATATCAATCTTTTGTCTACAAGACAGACCATGTATGTCCCTAACTGGCCTGGCATTCTGATAGTGGAGTGAAATAATCAACCTAATAACTATATATATATATATATATGTGTGTGTGTGTGTGTGTGTGTGTGTGTGTGTGTGTGTGTGTGTGTGTGTGTGTGTGTGTGTGTGTGTGTGTGTGAATTTATATTTAGCATTATTT
>BRDA01043250.1:0-18050 GCA_036984385.1 Crenuchus spilurus
GGAGAGGGAGGTTTGGGTTTCCCTGCTCAGACTGCTACCTCCGCGACCCGGCCCCGGATAAGCGGTTGATGATGGATGGATGGATGGATGGATGCCACACTCAACACACAAAAAGCTCAGCTCTAGCCATAATGAAACGTGTACTTACCGCTTGTGCTGATTAAAACTGCAAACAGCTACTCCACCTTCAGTAGCTAAACCTGATAAAACCTGTAAGAGAGTCTGTAAAACAATCTAACAATGATTAATATGTGTAAAATAATACAATATGCCAAATGGTAATAGTATTAGATATAAACAGCAGGAAAAAATTCAAACACAAGAGACAAACAACTTAGCCACGAGCACAGAGCAAAGGTGGGGTTGCCAGATCCTCAAGGTCAGGTCTTGTTTGAGCAAGACTCTCGTGATTTTAGCCCGACTTTGAAAATTTGTCTGCATATGTAAGTATATAATGTCTATGGTTTGGAGCAGATGTGCGTTACCAACAGCAGGGTTGCCAGGTCCCCAAAAAATCTCCATCCCGATGTCTGACATAAAGCGCCCTATACAACCTGACACCAGCCTAAAATCTAGAGCGTCCAATCACAGATAGTATTGTTAGCAGTATTATTTTTATTATTAGTAGTAGTAAATATAATGTTAGAAGAACATACCTCCATGATTGCTTTTTTGTTTTTGTTTTTGTTTTTTTTGCATTTAAATCATCCTCCTTTCTCTACTACGTTTTAACTCCTTATCGTTTTAACACCACAGTTATACGCTCAAAATATCTGTGTTACTATAAGCTTTTTTTTTTTACAAGGAGTTAAAAGACAGTGAACAACTGAGCATTGGGGTAGACTTACTAGTATTAGATGACTGGTTGAAGTGGGATCTGAATATAAAAATTTAGAGTAGAGAAAATGTTAAATATTAAATAATATTTAATAAATAGGTTAAAAAAATGTGTTAAATATTGAAATGATGTTACATCCGGTGACTTGACTAAGAATCGAAGTTTAAGATTTGGGACTTGATTCGAGACTCGATTGTATTGACTTGGGACTTGACTAGAGACTTGATTGTCAAGACTTGGGACTTACTTGTTACTTGCAACTTAGTGACTTGTTCCCATGTCTGCTACTCAGTGTGTTCAGACTGTTCACAGTTCAGACTGTTCAGTTCAGACAGCTGTTGTTAAGTCTGTTCAGACAGTGCAGACTGATCACAGTTCAGACTCTTCATACTGTCCATACAGTTCATTTCGGACTTTCAGACAGTTCAGGTTGTTCAGAGTCCTCAGCCTGGTCACAGTCCTGACTGTTCAGACCATTCTGCGTCTTCATACTGTTCATAGTTCAGACTCTTCAGACTGTACAGACAGTTCAGACTCTTCATACTGTTCATACAGTTCATTTCAGACTTTCAGACAGTTCAGGTTGTTTAGACTGTTGAGAGTGTTCAGACTGTTCACAGTTCATACTATTCACAATTCAGGGAGTTGAGACTGCTCACTGTTCAGACAATTCAGACGGTTCCGATTTTTTCAGACAGTTCAGACAGTGGGAGTTCAAAAACATGTGCTCAAGGAAATCAACTACTTTATTTTTGCTGGCAATAATTACTAAATAAACAGAAAGAGAGACACAAAGAGTAAAAGACAACACAGATACAGAAATAAACAGGGCATGAGAAACAATCAGAGACAGAAAGAAACAGACAGAGAGATACACAGAGAGAGAGAGAGAGAGAGAGAGAGAGAGAGAGAGGAGAGAGAGATGAGCTTTTGTTGATCTTTACTGTTTTTGTTTGTGTATGATTAAAAGGAGAGATTACAGTCTGGATTACAGAGGGGATGTAGAGAGAAAACAACAAATGAAAGATGAGATTCTTCTTATGGTGAGATGAAAGACAGTGAACTTCGCCACTGATGGAGAAAATGGAGAAATAGTAGACATGTTTGGGGACGAATAGAGTCAACATAACAATTCACAAACATGCACCAGACTCTCTTCTTCTCTATGACAGAGAGTGTAGATATGATTATTTTCTGTCCAGATACTGATAATTATCTATTCTGTAAGACTGAGTTGTATTCATCACATATGACATATCATAAACAATCTGACACATAAATATCACCATCGGCTTATATGTACATTTATTTGTTTTTCTAATATGTGAATTTATCTCTTGGAAACAAATCAGATTATAATCTGAACTAGAAGCAAATGACCTCAAAGACCTAAACAAACAGAAGGTATTTTTGTCAGCATTTATCTGACATTCAGCTGCTTTAAGAAATATTTTTTAAAAAGCAATATTCTTATATTGGCAGTTGATATTTGATATAAATGAAAAAAACTGAATTATTGTTATCAGCTGCGTATTGATTTTGTACAGTGAGCATTTTCCATCTTCCTTTTTGGACAATAATCTAACAAGAGTTTGAGTAGAGACTGGACAAGATTTTACAGCCAGCTTGAACTATAATTAAGGTACAAATTGGATAGGAATGGGATAATATATGGGACAAGAATTGGAGTACAAATTGAACAAGAATTAGAATAAACTTTGTAAAACTAATTGAGTACAGATTGGACAAGAAATGAGTAAAATTTGGTTAAAAAATTGGAAGACATTGGAAAATGTTACACAAGACTCACATACAGACATCAATGCCTATGCTTCCTCTGTTCTGGACTACATAAATACTCAGGTCAACAGTGTCACCACCCTCAAAGATGTAATTACTTTCACTAATCAGAAGCTGTGGATGAATAGTGAGGTTTACCTATTGCTTAAGGCTTGTGACACTGCTTTCAGAACAGGTGATGCAAAAGCCTACAGCTCATCCAGGGCTGAACTGAAAAGGGGCATCAGGAAGGCCAAGCACAACCACAACCTGAGGATTGAGGAGCACTTCATGAGTGGCCCCGATGCTCAATGCATGTGGTAAGGCATCCAGGCCATCACAGACTACAAACCCATTAACCCTATTCCTCAAACCAGTGACGACACCTTCACTGATGAGCTGAATAGCTTCTATGCCTGTTTTGACAGGGACAATCAGGAGTTGGCCATCAAGGCCATGCTCACTACAGACCACCTGCCCCTCACCCTTTCCTCTATGGACATGTGTGCTGCACTGAACCGTATCAACGCACGTAAGGCAGCTGGCCCTGATGGCATCCCCGGATGTGTGCTCAGGGTCTGTGCTAAGCAGCTGACTGAGGTCCTGACTGACATCTTCAACCTGTCACTGGCCCAGACAGCTGTCCCCACATGCTTCAAAACCACCTCTATTGTGCCGGTGCTAAAACATTCCAGTGCAGTTAGCCCTAATGACTTCTGTCCTGTTGCACTCACCCCTACCATCATGAAGTGCTTTGAGAGACTGGTCTTGGCCTACCTCAAAACCTGTCTGCCACTTACACTGGACCCCCTACAATTTGCCTACCACAAGAATAGGAGTACAGAGGATCCTATTTCCATGGCACTACACTCCACTCTTTCTCACCTGGATAATAATGACACTTAGGTGAAAATACTGTTTGTGGATTTTAGCTCAGCATTCAACACTATCATCCCCTCCAAACTGTACACCAAACTCAGGGATCTGGGCATCAGCACCTCCCTCAGTAACTGGATATTGGACTTCCTTACCAACAGACCCCAATCTGTCAGGTTAGAGAACCACACCGCCTCAACTCTCATTCTCAACACCGGTGTCCCACAAGGCTGTGTGCTGAGACCTCTGTTATACTCTCTTTTCACCTATGACTGCATGCCTCTACATGACTCCAACACCATTGTCAAGTTTGCAGACAACACAACAGTGATTGGCCTCATCAGCAACAACGATGAGTCGACCTACAGAGAAGAGGTCCAGCACCTGGCAGAGTGGTGCAACAGCAACAACCTGGTTCTCAACACCAAGAAGACCAAGGAGCTTATTGTGGACTTTAGGAGAACCAAAGGTGGCGCACACACACCCATCCATATCTATGGGGTGGAGGTTGAGAGTGTCACCAGTTTTAAGTTCCTGTGTTTCCACATTTCTGAGGACCTCTCTTGGACCCTCAACACCTCAATCCTGATTAAGAAGGCCCACCAGTGCCTCTTCTTCCTGAGGAGGCTAAGGAAGGCCCACCTGCCTCTCAGATCTTGGTGAACTCTTACCACTGCAGCATTGAGAGCATCCTCACTAACTGCATCTCGGTATGGTATGGCAGCTGCTCTGCGGCGGACCGAAAGTTACTTCAGAGGGTTGTGAAAACTGCCCAGCGCATCACAACCTCCTCACTCCCCACCACTGAGGCTGTACATCACAAGATATGTCTGCGGAGGGCGTGTAACATTGCCAAAGACAGTTCTCACCCCAGCCAAAAACTGTTTGCCCTTCTACCCTCTGGGAGAAGATACAGGGCCTTCTGTTCTTGGACCAGCAGGTTCAGGAGCAGTTTCTTTCCGATGGCTGTCACCTTACTGAACTCTGCACCACAGTCATGCACCGCCCCTGGTTATTCCTTACACACCTCCCCTCAGTGACTGTGCTAACCCCCCCCACCTTATGTCTCTAACCTTAGTTATGCATATTTGCACTAACATATTTACATCTGCTGCTAATAGCAATATTACTGCTCAAGTTTACAGTATCCCACTGGGACTGCACATTCCTCCTGAATTTGTGTATATATTCACTGTATATATCTTCTATTGATATTATGCCATATTTGCACTATGCACTACTATATAGCAATACTGCTGCTAAAATTTACAGTCTTACAACTGTACTGCACATTCCTCTTCCTGTATACATATCCATTGTATATATCTTCTTATTTATTCACAACCTGCTGATGTACAGATTGCACTTTCTGCTCATTTGCACTTCTGGTTAGATGCTAAACTGCATTTCATTGTCTAGTACTTGTACTAGGGCAATGACAATAAAGTTGAATCTAATCTAATCTAATAAGAATTGCCGTAATTGTAAACGAATTAGGTAAAGATTTAACAAGATTTTAGGAACTGATTGAACACAGATTGGAGTACAGACTGGACAATAATTAGAGAACAGTTTGGACAGGAATTGGATTATATATGGGACAAGAATTGAAGTAAAGTTTAGACAAAAATTGGAATGAAATTTGTACAAGAATTGGTGTACTGATTGGACAAGAATTGAGTAAAATTTGGAGAAGAATTTGAGTACAGTTTGGATATGAATTTGAATACAGTTTGGATAGGAATTTAAATACAGTTTGAACAAGAATTTGAATACAGTTTGGACATGAACTTTAAGTACAGATTTGATGGGAATTAGAGTAGTTTGTACACAATCCTGGGAACAGATTGGACATAAATTGAAGCACATGTTAGACAAGAATTTGAGTACAGTCTGGATAAGAATTGGAGCACAAAAAACACAATCAGTGTCGAGCTACAAGAGTGAGAAGTGGCCAGACTGTGTCTTTCTAGATTACATCACCTGAGCTGGATGAGTTTGCTTCTACAGTCCAGCCACACTAATCTTGTTTAGTTAAGAACTTCAACACACTCAACCAACTTAATGGCATCAAAGGATTACAGGTTCTTTTTCCAGCGTCAGACACAGACAAAACTAAGTTTTGAGACAGGAAAATGAATGTTAAGATATACATCTCAGTGGTAACAAGCACTATGAACAGCTACAGGTTATATAGTTTCTGTGACATGGTAAAAGAAGGAATTATTTTACTGCAGATATATCTATTACATACTTATAGTTTACAGTTTCATTTTTTTACATTGTCATTATTAGATTATGCACTTAAATGGGAATAAAAATAAAGTAGAAAAACCTTATATGACATGTTGTGATCTAGTTTGAAGAACAAAGTTTGGCTCCAGATGTTCTCCTTGATGCTACTCCATCAGTACACTTTGGCGGGGGAGTTGAACATAGACTAAAATGGTTTTGGATTGGTTGGTACATGGGCAAGGACACATTTGGGCCTATAATTGTGTGGGCATAGTGTGTTTTGTGTTTTCAGGTGACCCTAGTGTACAGCCCAGATGGATTACAGTTGCTTAACCCATCACTGTCCCTGGATAGCATTCATAAAGGAGACAAGACTTGCTTGCACCCAACTAGGTTGCCCAAGTAAGCCGCACATAGATGTGTTGATGGGCTTGTTTGCTGGGTTCTTCTTAGTTCTGTGCTTTGTACTATTTTGTATTTGTTTTACGCCCTTTGCTAGAGTAACTTGCATGCTTAGGCTCATTGTCTGGCTATATGAACCCCATTCTCTTGAGATTAGTTTTGTAATCTCCTCCAGCCTGATGACCATCAACAACTCTTCTTCTGAGCTCCTCAGAAATCTTCTTTGTTCAATACACTTCCAAATACTGTGCTAGATATTAAACCTGATTGTCATCCCATTGTCACCAAATTTCATGTTCAAATGTTTTGCTAATTCTAAAGATTCACCACTCACAGATTTGTAATATTGGATCATTTTCCTCAATGACCAAGCCTAAGTGACAATTTTATGAAGGCCACTTAGTGGACATATTTGCCTACAAGGACTCAGGCGATTTAGAGTCAATATGAGAAATTAAGGTCTGTTCTGTGCATGTTCACCTTTACTATAACAGTCATAATGCCTAATAAAAGTGCCCTCAGTGCTCAGTGTGTGTTAATCAGGTAATAAAGATCACCTCTAAGTGTGTAAATCTTTGGCTCTCTGTGTATATAACTCTGCAATGCCAACCCAATTATCCCCCCATCCTCTCCCTCGCCCCCCCACCGCCAGGCCGCCCATCACCATAGCAACCCCAACCAGGCAATTACAGCGGGTGCCTTTTCTGAATGCATCTATTTATTTGTCTGTGAAGAGAGATGGATGTAAGTGAGGGAGAGAGAGGGATGAGTACAGTGGGGTCTTGTGGAGATAGGGACACGTGTGGCAGTTGTTTATTAATGTCTGAATAACGTGCATATATTTAATCAGCTATATAACATATATAGCATCAGCTATAGCTCCATCATCACTATTAACATCAGCAGCTATAGCTCCATCATCACCATTAATATCAAGAGCTATAACTCCATCAGCTGCACCATCAACATAACCATTTATAGCTCCATCACCTGGACTATTAACATCAGCAGCTATAGCTCAATCATCATCAACATCAGCAGCTATAGCTCAATTACCATGAACATCAGCAGGTGTAGCTCCATCATTACCATCATCAGCAGCATCAATATCTCCATCACCTGTACTATCAACATCAGCAGCTATAATGCCATCATCACCATCAACATCAGCAGCTATAACTCCATCATCATCACCATGAAAATTAGCAGCTATAGCTACATCATACAAATCAATAGCTACAACTCTATCACCTGCACTTTCAAAAGCCATCATCATCAAAATCAGCAGCTACAGCTCCATCATCACTATCAGTTTCAGCAGCTATAGCTTCATCATTATCACCATCAACATCTGCAGCTACAGCTAATGAGTTCAAGCAATTGTTAGCAATGATTGCTTCACAGCTCTGATTCTAAAGAAACATAAATTGGGCTCAAAATATGTTTTTGCTGATTAAGTACATCTGCCGTAAGCGTAGAAACTGTGTAAATATAATTTCTAAATGATGAAGTAGGCTACTGGAAAATGCACTGTATCTGTTTTATAAAGGAAAAACTGTGTGTGTGTGTGTGTGTGTGTGTGTGTGTGTGTGTGTGTGTGTACTTGTATTTTTCCCTGAAGGGGACTGATAAGTCCTCATAATGATAGAAATGCATGTCAGATCTGTAAAAGTGGGGACATTTTGCTGGTCCTCAGAATAACTGTGAATTTTCATAAAAGTTATTTTTTTTTAATTAAAAGAGCAGAAGCATTGACCTTTGGTTACATTTAGGTTTAAGTATATGTTTACTCATTATTACAAAAGTGATTGGAATGTCTTACCTAATATAATATTACCAAAGTGTATTTGTACTTATGTACCAGGTTAATGTCATGTTGTGGGGAAACCTGTTTAAAGACTCAGTTTTTGTGGATCATTCTTCTTTGCAGGGACTACAAAGTAGGTCCCTGCAATGTAAATCATGACATTTATGGTGAATACATGTTTTGGGGTTGGGGTTAGAGTTTTAAGATTTAAGTTTACGTAATGTCCCCACAATTCAGAGAAACAAATGTGTGTGCACATGAGAGGCAGTCAGAACAGAAAGTCAAGGAGAGAGAAAACGAGAGAGTATGTTTGTGTGTGTCATTTACAGAAGCTCTTAATGCATTACCCTGAGGACAGAAGGGACTTTAAGCTCTTTGTCTTTGGCTGGAGATTTTTCTGATGCTGATTACAGAGGTCCAGATCCAGAGCAAAACACACAGCTGCTAGAAACAATGTCTGTAGTCAAGACGGCCTTTGTCCAAGACATGAACAAGACTACGATTGGTTGAAATTGAGTCATAAACATCTACTCTTCTTTAAAAACAACTATATTGATTTTTTTACATAATTACATGTTAAATTAAGGGCTGCAAGATTAACATTGAAGATGCAAGGCTAACATTGTTAAAAGAAACGGTCTCAGCTCTGCCCCCTTGCTTTGTCTATGTCTGTCACATGTCTGCCTTTTATCACATCATGTCTTGTATCAAGTGCCCAAAATTGTCTCATTCAAGGTCACAGCCAATACTCATTCTTGTGTTAACTGAGTGTTTTATATGCCCCTCTTATGCCTTTTTGTCTTGTATGTGGTGAATGTGGTAAATGTGTTTATTTGTAGTTAATTTCTTTGTGAACACCAGCTTGTTAACTTTCTGTAAATAAACTCTCTGTTGGGATCACTACCAAGACATATATGTCTATTGTCCACATCCACACACACCCTGGATCATCACAAAATGACTGACCAAAACAAAAAAGGGACACAGTGCAGCCAGCATGAGTGTGTACAGCTGAGGATCCAGGTCTGCTGTGGTTGATGGTGAGCAGGTGAGATCACTGAGGTGATCCAGAGATACCTGCCCCACCTCCTGGCTTAGGCCCTGGATTCCTTTCAGCCATTATTCACTCACGACTGGTGTGATCCCTTTTCTCTCCCACCCAAGAGAGGATTGCTTGGACAGGGGCTATGGGAGTAGGCACACAGATGCAAGCATGGGCAACACAGATGACTGTGCCCAGCAGAAAGAGAAAGAAGAAGGGCTTTCATTCAGCATTGGACACAGAGCAAATTGGTGCTGAGCTTGAAGAGCAGGTCTGAAATGGACATATGGGCCTGGAAGCCTACATAGAATGCCTCAAGCTCATCTGGGTGGATCCAGGGAGTGTACTTTGACAAATGTTAGAGCTGGATAAGGCTACTGGAGTGTCCACCAGGAAGTGGCACTGATACAGAGACTGTGCCAACAAGCAAGCAGTGGCAGACAGGGATATGGAGCAGGCAGAGATTACCTTAGCCATAATGGTTTGCTTCACTGCAGTAGAACAAGCTACCCTTATCCAATGAGCCACCACTGCAGAGAAGGCCTCCTTAATTGAGTATGTTGATTGAGTTTGATTGACACAATTGATTGAGTCTGTTGACAATGCAATTTAGTCTGTTGATTGGGTCAGTTGACATAAGTATTTGAGTCTGTTGGTTGAGTCTGTTGACACAGAAATTGAGTTTGTTGACACATGCAATTGAGGCTGACAAATGCGATTGAGTCTGTTGGCACAAGCTATTGAGTCTGCTGATTGAGTGTTGGTTGAGTCTGTTGACAAGCAATTGAGTGCTGATTGAGTCTGTTGACACAAGCATTTGAGTCTGTTGACACAAGCAGTTAAGTCTGATTATTGAGTGTTGATTGAATTTGATGACACGTCATTGAGTCTGTTGATACAAATGATTGAATCTATTGATTGAGTGTTGATTGAATCTGTTGACACAAGTGATTGAGTCTATTGAGTGAGTCAGCTGACAGATGCATTTGAGTCTGTTGAGTCAGTTGATAAGCGATTGAGTCTGTTGATTGAGTGTTAATTAAGTCTGTTGACACAAGCAATTGAGTCTGTTGAAACAACTGATTGAGTCTGTTAACACATGCGATTGAGTCTTTTGACAGAAGCAATTGAGTCTGTTGATCGATTTGGTTAACACAAGCGATTGAGTCTGTTGATTGAGTCTGATTGACACAAGCTATTGAGTCTGTTGATTGAGTGTTGATTGAGTCTGTTGGCAATGCAATTTAGTCTGTTGATTGAGTCAGTTGACATAAGCATTTGAGTCTATTGGTTGAGTCTGTTGACACAAAAAAATTGAGTCTGTTGACACATGCAATTGAGTCTTAATTGAGTTGGATTGACACAGGCTGTTAATTCTGTTGATTGAGTGCTGATTGAGCCTGTTGACAAAAGTGATTGAGTCTGTTGACACAAGCAATTGAGCCTGTTGATTAAGTTTGTTGACAGAAGCAATTGACTGAATCACAACACAAGTGATTGAGTCTGATGACTAAGTGTTGATTGAATTTGTTGACACATGCGATTGAGTCTGTTAACACCAATGATGTCAGTAATGAGTTAATCTAAGCTGATAATTTTTTTCAGTAACAAGTAATCTAACGCGTTATTATTTCCAATCCAGTAATCAGATTAAAGTTACTCACCTAAGTCACTGCGCATTACTATTTCTATCATTTACCTTAGTAAAAATATATTGTAGCAAAGCAGAGAAAAAAAAGCATACAGATTCAACATCTCCTAAAACAATCTCTTTATTGCTATCCAAACAAGACTTAGCATAAAGGCCACACACTGCAATACACACTCTGAACTACTGATGTCCCCAACATTACTGTACGTCTCATTAATGGTAAGTGTGCAAACAGCAGTCAGTAAGTGATGTAAGACAATATAAGAATATAACTATACAACAATGACACTAAACTAACACAAAACACTCACATAACAGAATTATCCTTAACAATCCCCAACAGTCCCTAATTATGCACAACCCGTGGGGGATTCTGGGAAGGGACGTCACTGATGCTGTGTGGCCTTGGTTAAGCCGATGTTACAATATTTTTACTTTCTTTTTGCGATTTTACTTCTTCTTGTGGGATAGTGATGCAAATGTAAACAATGAAGGGAAGAGTTATCAAACCAAAACGCTAACTACGGTCTTTCACAGTCTTTGGCTCAGAAAAAACCCTTCATGTGAGCCATTAGAGAGGTAATGTGATGTAAATGAGAGTCTGTAGGGTGTAGGGTGCATGTCGGAGGGAGTTTTGTTTTGGTATTCGGCCTCGGCCGCTTGCTTGGCTCGGCTCGTGTGTGTGTGTGTGTGTGTGTGTGTGTGTGTGTGTGTGTATACGCTCGTGCAAGCCTGTAGCACGATTCCTGCTCTATTATTATATATAAATACTTGTATTTTTTCCCTTCAATCCTTTGTGGAAAGAGGACTTACACTCAGTAAAACTGACTGAGAGTCTCTGTGAGACACAGTGTGTGCTTATTTGCATGACAAGCGAAGCAGAGCAGCAGAGAATGGCTGGTTAATGGCTCCAGCATTCCAGCGCGAAGGGAAGAGACGACGAAAATTTTAGTCGGTTTGGGAATACTAGTTATTAAAGAGACAGTAACCCTTTATACTGACACTGCAGTACTACACTATGAACTAACACATAAGAAACATTAATTTATCTAGTTTAAACCAAAATATTACAAAAACTGTCTCAAGCAATCCAAATATCTTAAACCAATAGTCAAAAATTAAATGACTGCTAAATACACAAAGATAAAAGGTTTCATAATTTTTAGTAATTGGCCCATACACTGCAGAAGCTGGATTTCAGTGTAAAAAGTTGGGAGAGCTGAAGAAGTTGGTAGGGCAGTATGTACAGGTGCTGGTCATAGAATTATAATATCATGAAAAATATTATTTATTTCAGTGATTACATTCAAAAAGTGAAACTGGTATATTATATTCATTGATTACACACAGACTGATTCAAATGTTTATTTCTTTTCATTTTGATAATTATAACTCACTACCATGCTCACTACCATATACAGTGAGGAAAATAAGTATTTGAACACCCTGTGAATTTGCAAGTTCTCCCACTTAGAAATCATGGAGGGGTCTGAAATGTTCATCTTAGGTGCATGTCCACTGTGAGAGACATAATCTAAAAGAAAAAATCCAGAAATCACAATGTCTGATTTTTTAATAATTTATTTGTGTCTTAACACAAGCGATTGTGTCTGTGGATTGAGTCTGATTGACACAAGCGATTGTGTCTGTGGATTGAGTCTGTTGACACATGCAATTGAGTCTGTTGACACAAGCAGCTGAATCTGTTGATTGAGTGTACATTGAGTCTGTTGACACAGTCAATTGAGTCTGTTGGTTGAGTCTGTTGATACATGTGTTTGAGTCTGTTGATTGGGTCTGTTGTTGGAATCTAAGCATTTGATTTGTAAATGAATCTTTTGACACAAGTAATTGAGTCTATTGACTGAGTCTGATTGACACAAGCTATTGAGTCTGTTGATTGAGTGTTGGTTGAGTCTTTTGACACAAGTGATTGAGTCCATAGATTGAGTCTGTTGACACAGACAGTTGAGTCTGTTGGTTGAGTCTGTTGGTTGAATCTATTCAATCAATCACAAGCGATTAAGTCTGTTGATTGAGTGTTGAGTGAATCTGTTGACACTAGCAATTAGGTCTGTTGACACAAGTGATATGAGGAACTTCTATAACTTTCAGCTTTAGGATCAAATGACCTCAGAAGGTCAGTGATACATTGACTATCAAACTAAAAATGTCCCTGATTTTTAAATTCAGAAATCTAGTCACTTTAAACTAAACTGAGTGAAGTCCAAGAGAGGGACATGTCAATAATGGATAGCTCACCATGTTCTCCAATAGGCTCAATCTCCTGTTGAAAAGTCATAATGGCACCACGATATTTGCTGAAAGTACATTTGAGTCATTTTAAGATAAACATTGCAATTAAATCTTGATCTCAAAATGTTAGGCTGTAGCTTTAAGCTACTTGCAACATCTCAAAAGGTTTACAATCACACTCAGCCTGTAAAATCAATCTCTCTTTACTCAATTCGACATGTCTAACCCTCAGACCACCCATCACTAACCATAAACAGTGAATGTTTAGTGTCTTCTGCCAAGCAAATGGAAAGCTTCAGCTCTAAAAGCTATTATGCCCCAGAGAGCATTTCAGTTTTCATGTCTTAATAGCTCCACATTGTAATTACTAAGCTGGACACACTTTATATGGAGAGTACTCTAGAGACATTTAACACACAAAAGAACCAGACAAAGCTGTCCAACCTGAGATACGCTGTCTTTATCTAAAGGCAACTTAACCTCTTAAGCCTTGTTCACACTACACGATTTTAGCCCAGTTTTCTAGTCGCCAAGTTTTTTTTTGTAAATCTGTGACAAAAAACTCTGCTCAGAAGCAGATCAGGGATTACTCAATGCTTTTTACTCAGTCATGTGGTGTGAACTGCTGAAAGACGCTCGCCAAGCCGTCGCAACTCACAGACACCTGGGAAATATTTGACATGCTGAATATCAGAGATCCAGTTGGCGACTGTGAGCTATGAGCAGGAACTATCTACAACCAATGGGATCACATAGAGAGAGAACCATATAACCATTGATGCAATCTTTCTGTTATTGTTATTATGACTTCACTGGATGAGTAATGTGATTGATTATATCTCTGATCAATGCAATGGACAGATTAAATAACATTGGAGACATTATGTATGTAATATAACTGTAACTGTACTGCTGGCATCCATATTTTTTCCTTTTTCTTCTTTCTGTTGTCGCTCCAAATCAGTGCAGTAATGACTTGTATTGTTTGATTCTTGATTTTGGAAAATAGTGTATCTCAGACATGGCATCGCTAGTTCTCACGTGTGTTTAGTTCTGTTCTCATGACAAAATGTGTTTTTGGAGAGCAGCCAGGTAGTCTCCAGATGAAAAATCGTGTATTTCATGAGCTCGTGTCACCGACCAGTCATGTAGAGTGAAAGGCATAACAACTGAAAGACTCACGATTCCAGCTCAACCAATTCATGTGGTGTTAACGGCACAATGACCAACAACTCAAAAGTTATGTGGTGTGGATTCTCCATCTGAATATGCATGCCAAATCTGAGTTTTAATACAGCAACTACATGAAACGCATGCAAAATGTTGATGTTTTTGGTTAAAGAGGCCTTCAAATGATGATAAAATGTCTTGCGATAAAATAACACATGCTTACTAAAATGTAGGAACTTTTAGTTTTTAGTCCTAGAAATCCTTTATATGACTATTAGTTGGATGTGCTACAAACAGGAAAATACATGGAATCTTGGTGTTTATCTTAGTCTATAGGTCGTTTAGTCAGTATTGGCAGTATTTTAGTGCAAATGTGATGTAGTCAGTGTTGGCATGTATAATCAGAGTCTAAATTTAGTCTGTACTCTTGACAGTTTAGGAATGCTGTATAACTCAACACCTCATCCTCAGTGTCTCTGCTTTGCTTTTATTGATGTTGACTCTCTCAGTTCTTTCCCTCACACATCATCTGCAACAATCAGCGCTACCCAAATGACTCAATAATAACCATGTTATTTTCCAGGGGCTGCCAGCAACTCATTTGTGAAATGAGGCTTCAGCCGAGGGGGTGAACGGGAAATGGATTTGACTCAAAATAACTCAAACATAGTTTAAAGGGCAACCACTCTCTGCCAAACATACTAGTAACGGAAAAATGAGAAAACAGCAGCCATTTCAACAACATTGTATACAAATGAAAACATGTAGGCCTACAAAAGCACAGTGGGCAGGTCCCAGGTTATATCCCTCAGGAAGAACCAAAATCAGAGTTTTGATATGACAATATGAAATTGATTTGCCCTCATTTATACAGTCACCATCACTTAATATTTATATATATATATATATATATATATATATATATATATATATATATATATATCACTTATTCAGCAACAACAGTGTCAAAACATTAAAAGTGTCATAAATCTATATTATAATTAAATCTACTCTAAACTTCCATTCATCCATCCGTACATTATCTCACCCATTTAATCCTTATCAGGGTCGCGGTTAGTCCACTACCCCCTCACTGGGCACTGGGCAGGGCATTACTATCTCAACCAAGCCCAGAACAGGGCTGCTCTAAACTTAAACTTTCCAAATGCTCTTTTCAGATGTGCTGATATATTGTGGAAAAACACACTCTAAACATTTCTAGGTAAGACCTTTCAGAACTGAATAAACAGAGGTGTTGGCTACACACTGGTCATTACAGTTTTTAGAACTTGTACATTGTTTTATTTCTAAAGCTTAACAATTGTGAGGTGACACTCCGTTTTCCTCAGCCACTAACTCTACATTGAATAATGATGAGATAGGTGTGAAACATTCAGGTGAGAGGTCTATTATTTAATTTCAGATTAGGTTAGAAGTCTGCTCCATTCACATTCCACAGCTGGTAATCCAACCAATAGAATGTCCGGAATTACCATGTCATTATCATATGAATGACAGATTGCGTCTCTTTGGGAAGGAAAAAGTGCATCTGTTTGACTCTCAAAAACATGTTTCTCCTTTTTAAGCTCCTCTCACAAATATCTAAAATATATTTTGATTCAAGCTATATATTAGAAAAGTTTTTGGGGATTAATATCCCCATGTGAAAGAGCCAACTTGAGAGGGTTAAATGACCTTTGATTCATATGGTTAAGGTTGGGTTTAGGTTTATTGTTACAATTTAGGTTTACTATTTATTATTACAAGTGAATGAAATGTTCTCACTAATATAGCACTATTGAACTGTGTGTGTTCCACACATGTGGTGGTGACCTTTCTTCTTTTTGGGGACCACTAGCTGTCTCCCACAGTGCAAATCGTTACATTTTAAGGTTTTAAGATTACGGTTAGGTTTTTGAGGTTTGAGAAAGTCTCCAGGAAATCTCTGGAAGTCCTCACAATTTACAGAAACAAACTTTTGTGCCTACTTAAACCTGCTGTTTCCCAGACCGGTTGCCATGTCCCAAAAAACTCTCAAACCACTGTCTAACAGAAAGTAGCCCTACATAAGCTTAAAGCTACAAAACCTAATATAATCTAGTTTAATCAGTCATTTGAGGAAGCTCTAATTACTTTTTAACCTTTAAATCTTTTTAAAATTTTACTTTTTTATTATTTTTTATGTAACTGTTTGTTTTTTTAGTTATTAAAATCCTCCACTGAATCTTCTAATATTATCTAAGATGTCTATCAAAGACAACCCCAGCTCTATTTGTTCTACTATATTACTATTTGGTGGTCATGGCACATTTTTAAAGCAGTATAAAAATTATACTGGCAACCCTGAAGCCACATCACCAGTGTGATTACTGACGCCTACTTTGTTACCACAACAGCCCGGGCAGATATGCTTGTGATGTTTAAATAGGAAAAGGATTTAAATTATAAATCCTCAAATTATAAGGATTATAAGTGAGTGAACTTATAAGGTTGGTGTTTCTAATAAAGTGGTCAGTCAGTGAACTATTTTGGTACATTGTAATGCAGATGAGTATAAAAGTCCAGCAGTGCTGTCCTCTACCTCAGTGTATGAGTCAGTGTGTGAACAGCAGCTCAGATAAAGTAAAGTGGCTTTGGCTGTAACTTTGGTCTTAATTGGATCGATCAGGAGAAGAACAAGGACACTTCAGTTCAAAGACCAAAGACACCTCGGCATTTGTGCAGTGGAGCAAAGCCCACATTTCACCGAGTGGATGCCCTGGAGCTTGTTCAGGTTCACTCACTTCACATCTTCCACTTTACAGGATGTCTAATGTTGCACTTAGCCCTTAGGGCTTAACATAGCTCAGGGCTAACTTAGCGTACCTTTCCTCTGGGTAAATCTTTAGGCCTGAGGGTAAGTATTCACCACCCTACGTTCACCTCCCTGCAGTTCAGTCCTGCGTATCCAGCATAGATATCCATCACTTACAAGTCAGTTATAATAATAGAGAGTCTATTGAGGGACCAAAATGGCCCGGCTGTATAAGGTCATGGTCCTTCAACATGTGAAATGTTGGATCTCTTTTCTAATTTCAGAAAAAAATCCAGAAAACTGGCCCAACTACACTCAGTCAACTCTATATTATATGATGTAGCTAGCGCTATTGATATTGCCCAAACCTGATATTGCATACAGATCTAGCCCACATATTGTGATGAAGGAAGCCACTATATACAGTTGTTAGGAAAGTAGGTGCATTCAAGCTAGACATTACACTTCCACAATACACACTCCCACCACTTGGGGGGGGCTCTCTCTCTTGTTGAGATCCTGAAGTTTAGTCTTTAAAGAGGCCTGCTTTTAGAAGTGAGGCCTAAGGCCTAGTCCACACGTAGCCGGGTATTTATAAAAACGAATATCTCCCCTACATCGTTTTCAAAAATAATATCATACACACGAGATTGTTTTAAGAAACGTTTTCATCCACATGAATCCGCATAAATACGCCGTAGAGTGTTGTCATAAAGACGCCAAGCACATAGATAGCAGTGTAACACAAAGCTAACGCCCATGTCAGCCAATCAGAATCAAAAAAGTCCTTTGCTCCTCCAAGTGTTGGAGAAGCTGAACTTGTAAAAACAAACACGCAAAGAGTGTTTGAATTAACATAAAAATTTAAAATTCTCTGCTGGCGTTCATCCTTCCACAGCAAGGCAGTCAATTACAGTGGTCGCGCATATGACATCACAGCATCATTTGTGGCAGATTGTGATGTTCTGGACTCTAAAACGCCGTTTTCACATGTACACACGCAAACGCAAAAACGGAGTTTTCCAAAATCTCCACTTTGGCCGGAGTTTTCATAATCATTCGTTTTTGGTGGTGTAAAACTGCGTTTGCCTGTGGATGAAAGGCCCAAACGCATAAAAATATATGCGTGTATTCAAATATCTGGCTACGTGTGGACAAGGCCTAAGTCAGGAGTGAAGCCTAGGGGTGTCCAAGATGGTA
>BRDA01043251.1:0-13792 GCA_036984385.1 Crenuchus spilurus
AAAGCACACCAACACACACACACACACACGTCTCACTCTGGATAAAGCACACCAACACACACATCATACCACATCCACTTCTCACTTTGGGCACAGCACACACCGTACACACCATGCCACATCCACGTCTCACTCTGGATACAGCACACCAACACACACGTCTCACTCTGGATACAGCACATCAACACACTCCCATACACCATAACACATCACATCTCACTCTCATGTTGCAACTCTAAAGTAGCCTGTAGTTTACAAGTTTTTGAGCCATTAAATGCTTCAGACGTCTGGTTTCTCTCAGAACCACTGTGAACAATTATGACTTGCATATATTTTAACAAGCTAATTATACAGAACACTTTAGAAAACCAGTGGACATGCCCTTTAAACCTGGGGTGTGAATTTTAAAAACGTGATAGTCTGCAAATCAAATAGAGACTTCCTGGTTCTCCTGACCTCCGCCTGACCCTCTAAACTCCCACACAGTCGCACTGAGGAGGGGAACAGAGGATACACTGAAATGGGGAGGGGTGAGAGAGAGTGTTGTTTAAATGAAGAGAAGCTCTCTCCCTCGCCTCCTCTCCCTCTAGCAGTGCAGTAGCAGCTGGTCATGCTCTGGCCGCTGGGCACAGCAGCGCGCTTGAGATTGGCATCGTCCTCCACAACAGCTCCACTCATGCCTGAGAATAGGCACACTGAGAACTCACTCCTGCAGCTCCTGCTGCCTGCCAACAGTAATTCAAATCACGCTCTATCCCCAAGAAAAAATGTAACGCAATACAGCCTGGAACAGGCCACTGTGCAGAAAGCAGGCTGGATGTTTTTGGCACCATCGTCTTCTCAAGACACAAACACGGAAACGCAACAAAACTATAAAGATGCTGGAAACCGATTAATAAAACAAAAATATTCAGATAACGGTCAATAAGATTTTAATGTAGGGTTTTCACAATACCAGAATTTTTTATTTGAGTGTAGTATCACAACACTCAACACCAAACAGATACACTGCCTATACATTACAAACACCCATCAGTGTCTTTAACACCAAATTGATTATTTCCAAATTTTCAGGTCTATTTTTTAAATGTAATCTCCTTAATCCATACAGAACTCTTTAGTTCTCAGCAAAATACAACACTGAAGCACACGTTGTACTGAAAGTTACACTATAGAATTGATTACCAAATTTGAGAATGGAACAACTCTACTTTAATCAGGAACCAAATAATATAAAAACTTAGTACCAAATTACCCAACATCACTGAATGGATACACAGTAAATCTGCCAGTGTTAAATCAACACTAACAGAGTTAAATCAACACTGGGAGTGTTAAATTAACACTGAGGGTGTCAAAATGTAACTCTAATAGTGTTGATTTAACACTGGCAGATTTACTGTGCATGAACAGATTTCTATACAAGTGTAAAATAAATAACTTAAAAATATATTAAAAATTTAATAAATAAATAAAACAACCACTTTGAAAGAGATTAATTTAATGAAAATGTAAGATAGGATTGTAAATATCAGCACTTTATTAACATGAATTTTGCTGATACAGATACATTCAAAGACCCTCAATATTAGTTGATGTTATCGGTCAATCAGCACATGCATCACTGGAGGCTCCGAGATTACTACATAAGAGTATAAGAGTGTATGACCTCTGCCTGACCCTATAAACTCCCACACAATTACAGACACAGAAAGAGATGGAGACACAGCGAGATGGAGAAAAAAAGTGAGAGACTGAGAAAAAGAGAGGGATAAATGGATGGATAGATACACACACAGAGAGAAAGTCAGAGACAAAGACAGACTGAGAAACAGAGAAACAGAGCGAGCGAACAGCATTATTATAGCACGTGGCATTTTCACCTCGCTGAGCAAAAAACTTCTCACTTCTGTATTATACATAAAACCACCACTCACTGATCTCACCATACCTGTGTGATGTGCATAATCAAAGGTAACAGAAATAACTAGCTGTACATACTGTCACCATCATATAAAAATACACTTGTATTCTTGTCCATTATAACACATAAGCCTGTTTACAGTGCTACATCTAACAATTATAATAACATTCATTGTTAATTTAATTACAAAAGGTAAACTGTCATTTTATATTCATTACATGTACAATGACGTTTTGTTTATCAGTATTATAGAAATAGGAATCCAGAATATCAAACTATTACAGTTTTTCATTTCGAGTAAATAACTATTCAGACAGTATCAACATTAAAATAAATAAAGGCTTGAAATGTCACATCACGCGAAAAGAACATGAATATAATATATACCGGTACATAGTTTTGGAATTAAATTATAAACAAATGTTAATTTATTATATTTACATTTTTCAAGAAGTAAACATATTCTGACAAATTGCATTACATTTTTACATTTATAATAGTATAATAAAATATATATTATAAAAAGAATAACATTAACCGTGTTAATTTTTTTTATTATTATTAACACACACACACACACACTAAAACACACACACACAGGCAGTGAGTAAACCTGCCAAAGCAGTTGGGCAGTTTTATCCACAGCTCCCAGGGAGCAGTTGAGGGTTAGGTGCTTTCTCAAGGGCACTTTAGTCAGGTCTTGTTGCTGAGCTTCCAGTCACAAGGCTGGTAGAAAGATCAATTCATTTTAAACACAGCTCATAAAAACACTCCAATTCATGTAATGTTTGGCAACATCTCTGTTATTAGCTTGAGTTGAATCAGAGAAGCCTGCAGTAATGTGGCTGAGGATTAGAGTATATAATCACGCTTTCCAGCAGCAGCGTAGGCCTCAGGTAATATCAGAACTTTGCCTGTTTCTGTTTAAACATGTTTTAAAAGTCCCCATAGACAAACATCTACAACATATGGACCGTCTCAGGCACCGCAGGAGCACAGCATGATGACCATCATAAATCTCAGAACTTTTGAAGCTGAATAGGCCACTGGCAGCAGGACTGACACACACACCCAGCCGAATCCCATTATGTGCGAGTGTATTACAGACTGTGTCACACACAATAGCTCAGTTACAGGTGATGAAGACCAGTTTGGCTCGTTCTCCAACATTAAGACCCAGTTGATGTATTTATTGGACTGAGTGGTGTTTAAGGCATGCTGGGACATACTGTAGGATTTCATTATGACACTTGATCTGCATCTATTAACACAGTTCCCCTTCTCCTCTTTCTCTCATTAAAATGTACATCTGTTTTACGCTGCTGTGGGGTACTACTGCTGCTGCAGGAGCTAATGGATGTCTGGTTCCTATATCTGCATATCAGTCTCACTCAAACACAAGCTCATGTATTATTGTCTTTATAGGTGTTCTCAATTCACCTTTGCATTGTAACTGCAGCTAAACACGTATATATCAAACCCGACCTCTAGCCCAGGGCTGTATTGAGGCATTCTGTAGCCCTGGGCTAACTCTACGTGAGGCCCCAACCATATGCTATCAATTCACTGTACTGGTTTTATTTATGTGGCTTTAACAGCAGAAAGGATTGAAAATGTACTTGTGTAAATATATTTGAAAATACATGTTGTGCAAATCGGCAGAACAAGAGAAGTTGCTTTATGAACTGTCACTAAGCACTAGAAGTAGAAGGGGACTCTGAGGGAAAGCAGCTCCATCAGGTACTTATAGTTATGTTTTTATAGCATTTTTCTAGACACTCAAAGCACTTTGACATTTGGGACGGATATTAGAGTCACCTCAAACAGTACCAATGTGCACCAGCACAATGTGACGGCAGTAAGTCTTACCAGAAGGAGAGGAGAGTGAAGAGAGACCAAACCAGTTATTAAAGATGGGGATGATTAGAAGTGGGACATTTAGTCAGGACACCTGAAGAACTCCTAGTCTTTTTAGAGAAAATGACCAAGGGACCTTTTCTGACCTCAATCGAGATGAATCGATGTACAATAAAAGGACATGAATTTGCTCAAAATAATATATCTTTAACAGCAAGAGAATTTACTAAAGTGATGTAGTTGCATAATCACAATACTTGTATTTTTTCCATATCATGCTGTGACAGTGGCGATTGCTCTAAGACTGCAAGGGAAGCTCAGCTTCCCCTAAAATGTTAAAAAATAAGTGATCAATAATATACTGTTGTGTGTACATGTCATTGACTAAATATGCGCTACAACGCGCTCAACTTTTGTTCAGAATCAGCTTCTTATCACTGGTAACGACGCGGCTTTCCTCTCACTCATTCCCGCAGCTTCACAGTGCTTTAAACAGGGGGGACGCTCAGCGTCCACAGAGTTCAATGGCAAAGCAAAGCGTGCAGCAAAACAAGACGAGTCACTGGATGAATCCTGGGCTTTGTCCCGCCCATCGGACGCTCAGCGTTTCTGGGGATCTATGGGGCAGTGGGCTGGCCTCGGCTGGCCCGGACGCTCAGCTTCTGCATGATGATTGGATGATGTGTCTGAGGCTGAATCCCTTTTTGATTGACAGCTAAATAAGCGAATCAGCAATCTTTTTGTGTAAACATACGTGGGAGCATTTTTTAAAAATTTCATTCTGTTCTGAGTTGAACCGAAGACTTTCCTAATCCTCTTAGCGCATTTTCTTTGTTAAAAACGACTAGCGACAAATCGAGCTTCTATTTCTGGTGTTTTTTTGTAGCTGCTTGTGTTTGGAGACTGACTTCTATCACTCTTTCTGACTTCTATCAAAGTTTCTGTCCACCGGTAGCACTCACAGGTGGACACACTTCACACTAGCCTCGTGCCAGTAAAGAGCTTCTCCTGTTTTTAAAGCGGCTCAAGTCTTACACCCGCAACACCATGAGCCAAGGCCGTTTAAGCAGCCTAGCTCTGCTGGCCATTGAGAGGACACTAGTCAAGTCCCTGGAAAAGACGCCTTGTTGGTACGACAGAGTCACAGATCATTTTCTTGAAAAGGAATGGAGGGTAGAATTTACGTAGAAATAAACAGACACATTTTATGATGTAGGCCGGAATTGAGCTTCCCCTCCTTGAAAGACCAGCATCCGCCACTGTGCTGTGATATATAACAAAAATATGTTCTTTTTAAAGCTATATGGTATATGCTGAAACATTGATCCCCACACAATAAAACAGAGGTCACACACACTAGCCATAATCTTGGTACTCACTCTTCTAACTATTGCCGGAGATGCATTCACAATATGCTGGTAAATCAGATAAGCAGGGATTGGCAGCTCAGACCAGCTTAGTGGTACAACTTTCATAGATAATCTGGCCCTGAGCGCATCAAACTCTCAAACTCATCAAATGTCCCGATCTTCTGACCTCATTTCTGCTATGGAACTATGGAAGAAACTAGAGATGCACAAACCAACCAATTCTGATTTCTTAACAGGAAAATGTAAAAAAAAAATTATTTTATTTATCTTTTTAATGTTTTTAATTTTTTTAATTTTATTAAATTATTTTAATTTTTTATTTTGATGACTTTTTCTTTTAAGGCAACACCTATATAACTCATTTGTGGATATAACCAAGAGCTAGACTAACAGACTGCTGTCATATTAACAAAGTACAGCAACTAATGTATAACTGTACAACAGTATTGACCAATATTGATAATCTGCTCTTTTATCATTAATAACGTTTTTGGTCACGACAGCTCAATCTTCTGACAAAAATACCAACCAACCAACCACACAAATGAGCTGTGCCACTGCGGAGCACAGTGAGTCATTCCCTCACTGTACTTTTGGGTGGTGGATAATTTTCTGTACTGCTGCGACACTGATGTGGTGGTGGTAGGGTGACCAGATTCCAATTCACCGGACGTGGGACAAAGACTATGTTTGTGTGGGACAATGTGGGACACCAATGCATCGAGGTAGTCTAAAATAACTTGGCACCTAGCACACTGCAAATAAATATATATATATATATATATATATATATATATATATATATATATATATATATATATAAATAATAGAGATTTTAAGTGATACACCAAAACAACGTACCATATTATGTAACGTACAACGTATTATGTACATGTGTATTATTTTCGCCATTTTGTAATAATAGTATTGCCAAAATCATACTTCCCCAAAAAAAACCCTGTGAAGAAGCTACAATAAAATGCTTTTGAGGGTAACATCTACACACCTAGACATTTGACATATGTGGGGAAGTGTAACCCACTTACACATAATCCTGTCTGGAGCCTGTTAGAACAGCATAGAAAAACAGGACACTCAAACAAGCAAAAAATGTTGTTTTAAACACTGGTCCACTCCGTGAAGGGGAGTCGGATTCTGGCGGGGAGTCAGAATTTGGCACAATACCGGTGTTGTTCTGACCTGATTGGTTTGTGTTGGTGGGCGCCCTTAACCTGCGTCCGCGGTTGAAATGATCAAACAGCCTGCCCCGTCTCCTGATGACAGCCCTCACTGCTTTCTCCACACAGCCATCTGAGAAATGCCAGATTATAAAACACTGGAGTCTGACTATCAGTAACAATGCGGGACAACGTCTCAATTTGCGGGACGCGTGAAAAGTACTGAAAATGCGCGACTGGTCACCCTAGGTGGTGGGTCAGACACAGCAGAGCTGTTGGACATTTAATACTCTATGTTGACACACTGTCCACTCCATTAAATACACCTACCTTGTTGGTCCACCTCGTAGATGTAAAGTCAGAGACAGCAGCTCATCTGTTGCTGCACAGTTTGTGTTGGTCCTCTAGTCCTTCTTTGGTGGTCACAGGACACTGTTGTTTGGACAGTTTTGGCTGTTGCAGTATTTTCATTCCAGATGTTTAAAAACATCAGCAGCTCTGCTTTGTCTGATCCACTTATGTCAGTGCAACACGCACTAACACCACCACCACATCAGTGTCACTGCTCTTTGGTGGTTCTGACCAGTGAAATGGGGCTAATAAAGTATACAGGCAAAGAGATGGAGTACACTGTAAATACAGAACTGCAAAGAACACCTATACAGAAAGTGGATCTGTCTATTTTAACATATACTTATTATTTCTGTACAATATATGTAAGTCTATGTGACAGGCCTTTTTACTGTAATTTCATTCAGAAACATCCAGGTCACAGAGGCACGCCAACATGAGTCGCTATGTGTAAAGTGCAGTGAGTGGCTGAAGTGTGTGCTTGTGTGAATGTGTATATGTGTGGACAAGCTGAACAGACAGCTGAAGGGTTCTTTCAGGGTCACTTCCTTGCTTGCTGACAAGGAAGTCATGCGTGATTCCACTGAGGAGGTCAAAGGTCAGGGCTTTAGAACAGAAGCAGTAATAGCCAGGCCTTGAAACAGCCACTCTGCTCACCTCTCACCAACCCCTGAACCTCAGCGACCCGCAGGCCTTGCAGAGGTCCAGGAAAAGCCAACAAGGAGGAGTTTTTAAATAAACACCAGCCAACCATAGCCTTCAAAAGACCTCCAATCCTGCAGAGCCCACAACCAACTTCGCACATTTTAGAGCTGCACAATATGGAGAAAATGACATTGTGACTCAGTTGCTACATATTGAGATTGCGATACTAACATGAGATCTTGATACAGTTAAACATTGTCCAACATTATTGGTTATGGGAATAAAAACACACAAACTCTTCAGGATCTGTGATTTAATATGACTCACAGCACACAGTAAAACACTGATTGATTTAGGGTTGTTATGATACCAGAATTTGATTTCAGTACTGATATCAAGTATAGTATCACAATACTCAATACCAAATCAATACTCTAGACTATAAACTAGAAAAAATTACCACCGTCTTTAATGCCAAATGTTTTTGATAGAATATTTCTACATTTTTAAAGCTTAACTAACATGTCTGTAATCCAAATAGAACTCTTTTGTTAAAGAGAATTGGGTTAATATATAAAATACAGCGAAATATGGTGGAAAAAAGTGGTCTCCAATGGGGTTTAAGTTTGGAGACTGTGATGCTACTCCATGTTTTCAAGCTGACCATCTTGTTCTTTTTTCTTGAGGTTGTTCTAGCATAGCTTGGACTTATGTTTTGGGTCATTATCTTGCTGTAGGATGAATCCCTGTCCATACCACAGTACTGTGGTAGACGTGGTGGCTCAGGATGCCTCTCACTCTGTAGCAATTAGTACCACCAGCTTTCAAGGCTTAATCTACCTCCATTGCAGCAGAACAGCTTTTACCTGTTATCCCATTTCGTGTTCCCTGACAAAAGCCTTTGTGTATAATTCTGTAATGTACATTCATTCTCAGTTTTGGGTAACCTTACTTCAAAAAAAATCTGGCAGTTCACCACTTATCTTTTTTATTATTTCAAGCTATTCATTGGACTTGAATGACTTGAATTGCAATAAATGATTGGAAAACTTGGGGTGTTTCAAAACTTACAGCTGGTAGTTTATGTATTGCAAAGAGGATATGAGGAGGATATTGTTGACTATGGACTGTAAAAATGACTGTGTCATCAGTCATGTTTCATGATTTCATGTTTTCCTTGCTGTGCAATACACAATTTTGGCTTTTGGCTCTCTCTTTTAAGGTAGGCTGTTCTAGACAGTTCTGCTAGAGTAATTACCCACACTCTGCTAAGTCTCAATCCTTGTACTCTATAAACCCAAACAAAACTAATGCCATCTCTGTCTTTTTCCAAGTGAGTGATTGCCCACCAATCTGACCTGACACTGATGGAAGATTGAATACTCTCTCTGCATGATGCCACCTTAGACCAGCTGCCCACCAACGACCACCTACTATGACCTGCTGCAGATGCCCTACATTACTGACAACAATCAAGTTTATATGGACTTTACTGGCTGCTACCTTTATAATCATTCCCATTTCACTACTGTCACCATATCAGTACACCTGAACACTACAACAGCATCATAGGATAGTGTGACTGTATTAAGATTTTATAATTAGTTGACCTGAGGAGGATGGGTTCCCCATGGCCTGGTCAAGGAGTCTTCCTTGAGCTCTGAGAGAGTTTTTCCTTGTCACTGTCACCCTTTGCTCGCTCACTGGGGATTTGGCGTTTGTATTACTAACCCTGTGAAGCTGCTTTGTGACATCAGTTGTAAAAAGTGCCTTATAAATAAATTTGACTTGACAATTCAGGTCCGACTGGCTTCATAATATTTTTAGCACAGTGAGAGTTACCAAAATTACAGTTGGGTAATTGAAGACTGGAATTCACAAAACCAAAATAAAAGCAAGTTTACCATAAAATATATATCATTTATGATTAAATTCTGATTATGTAGTTTGTTACCCATCAAATACACAACAATATCTATTTTGCCCACTGGTTTGAAATCACTTGTTTAACCTGGCTAAAATAGGTTACACAGAGTGTGCACTGGGCAAAAGGTAGTGTAGATGCCGATGTTGGCTGGGACATTATTACTGTAAATGTAATGGCTTTTATTACTTGTGAGAAGGACCAGATTTGGACATTAGATAAAGGGATCTGACAATAATCATCAGGGCAGTAATACAATGTAAACTGTTGAGTTCATTAACATCATAACTAAAGTGGAACAACACCCCCCATTACCCAAATAACCTTCACCACAGTAAACAGTCAAACCTCAGGGACACTTTTTTTTTTACCACTGCAAACAGAAAAAAATACCTTGACAGTCCTAAATATGTATCAATGAGAATGTTGAGATACATAAACAGCAGCTTCATTTAGGAGTGTAATAATTATTTGGATTATTCTAATGAATGCAGGAACTATCACCACTGGAGCCCTTATTAAAGCTCTTTCAAAAAAGCCTGTGATTTTTTTTGTCAGTGACCGCTGGGAAACAGTGGATCACATCAATAACAGCACTGTCTCACAATGCTATTGTTTCCCGTTTTCAGACTACAAAGAATCATTTTGATCTAGCTTTTCAGGCTATAAGTTCTTTAAAAACAGTCAAAATACAACATGTGGCACAAGGACAGCAAGCTTCAAATGACAAATCATAAGGACTTTCAACATCTCACCCATTTTGCAGATTATATGCTGAAGTGAGACTGAAGTAGCTCATAAGCAGTCAATGTGAACAGGTCAAAAAAAGGAGTACAGTTAACATTTACTGCTGGATCTTGTGCGCCTGTTCTTGTGGTTCTCAGCCACTATTTTTGTTTTCACACCCATTTTCAGGCGGTAGTGCTGCACCGTCATGTTAATGCGAAGTTTTTTAGTTTGATCAATGAGAAACAAAGCCAGAATGAACGACAAACACGTGGGTGAATGCTTGTTTTCAAGAAATTACTTTGAGAGTCATGTGGGCACGCTGACGAAAACCGGGTGGATGAATGATAACTGGGACAAAATTTCTGCGGAAAAAGTTGACAACTGAATTGTATGATAACAGGACAAACAATAACCAAAGTTCCACTGTACAGTTAACACTTACTGCTGGATTTGCTGGAAAAAAACATGGAAACAGCATGTTTACAAATATTCTTAAATGCCATTAGCCTGATAGATTATCTATAATTCTCTCCATATCAATCAGCCGTATCAGCCAATCATATCAATAGATACAAACCCACAAACACAAACCCACAAACCCGCTAAGAATCCTGGGAAGCTCAGCTAACTTTTCATACTCATGTCTTTATTGTTTAAGGTAACATGTATGTGACTGAAACGTAAACAGAACTGCTGAATATGCTCAAAAAGTTTGATTTAGTGTAACTGTTGACTGTATTTTAAGTTTTATTTACTTCATCCAGTTCATTAACTTCATCACTGGGGTTTACAGGGTGGTAAGAACTGTTCCTTTATGTTCTGTGAAGCTGTCGCTTTCCCACTGTGTACTTTTCACAGAACACAACCCCACTAAAACCACAGCAACAACATGCTACTTTAACCTTCATGTTACTCTCGTCACTGCAGAGGAAAAACAGCGCTAGCAGATCAGAGGAAGGAAGGCAAGCGGAGTGCAGGCTTGGTCGGTATGCCGCAGCTGGACCTGCTCCAGGATATCCTTCGCAAGCTGTTAGGAAAACCTCCCCCAAGAGAAGCAGGAGGCTAGGTGGCCATTACCTGACCAAACCCACTCAGCACTCACTTTTAGAGCTACCTTCTCAACCTCAAACATAAAAAGGCCTGTTGTACTGCATAGGGGTGCTGGGTAAAGAGTAATTAAACTCTCAACCATGAATTATCTCAAGCTGAGTTTACATAAGGTTTTTTTCCCCCTGTGCTAGCGCAGAGCAGTAAAGTGGCACAGTGACTGCTGACTGAGCCACTGAGCTTAAACTTCAGCCAGACCAGCACAACTAACGCTTTCCACTGCTGGAGATAAAGAACTCCCTACAGACAGGCAGGGGAACAAGCAAGCATACCAGGAAG
Organism: Crenuchus spilurus; assembly: GCA_036984385.1. Lineage (NCBI taxonomy): Eukaryota > Metazoa > Chordata > Actinopteri > Characiformes > Crenuchidae > Crenuchus > Crenuchus spilurus. The sequence continues at coordinate 11,365 of BRDA01043251.1, forward strand.
AAAGATAACAAGAAAGAAAGACAGAAACAGAAAAAAAACAAGTAACAGGGAAAAAAAAGACAAGTAATGATAGTAAGAAAGAATCAATAAGAAACAAAAACAAAAGAAGCAAATCAAGAAGGAAAGAAAAAACAAGCAAGCAAGAAGATAAGAAAGTGGAAAAAAGTGAGAAAGAAAAAAGTGAGACAGAGAAAATGAGAAAGCAAAAAAAGAGAAAAAGTGTGACAGAGAGAAAGAATGAAAGAGACAGTAAGTGAGGGAAAAAGAAAGAAAGACAAAGAAAAAATTAGAAAAACCAAGAAAGACGAAGAAAAAACAAAACCAAGAAAAATAGCAAAAAAAAGGAAGAAAGACCGAAAGAAAGACAGAAAAAAAAACAAAGAAAGAAACAGACAAAAAAAAAAAAAAGACAGAAAGAAAGAAAGACGGAAAGAAAGAAGAAAGAAATAGAGAAAGAAAGAAAAAAAGAAATAGAGAAAGAAAGAAGAAAGAAATAGAGAAAAAAAGAAGAAAGAAATAGAGAAAAAAAGAAGAAAGAAATAGAGAAAAAAAGAAAAGAAATAGAGAAAAAAAGAAGAAAGAAATAGAGACAAAGAGACAGAAGACAGACAGACAGAAAGGAAGAAGTAGTAAAAGAAAGAAAGAAAGTTATAGACTAACAAAAACAGTGTGAGAGAACGAGAGAGAAATAGAGAGGTAAGCAGAGAGAGCGAAAGAGAAATGTCGCTCACAGAATGTAAAATATATGATGGAAATAAATGACATCTACACGTCTGGCTGCTCAGTCAGGAGTGAGCGGTCACTATTCATGATGACCACAGAGTGGAGCTCATAAAAGACATCACGCTGCCATTTCCTACTAACACACACATACAGCACAAGCATTCCAGAGGCATTTATAGAAAACAGAGCCTGAAAGCAGCAGAGAGAACACAGAGAGCCATTGAGCTGCAGTTAAAGCTGTGTTACTGTGGCAGTGAATAATGCAGTGGAAGTTCAGGCCTAAATGTGTTCCTCAGCTGGTAAGTGGAGAGAGGAAGTGCGTCAGAGACAAAAGCAAGCGTGCAAGGAGGGAGTGATGAGGCCTGGAATGTTACATAGGTTTACACGCCTTCTAAATAAGCTGCAGAGACACAAAAACCAGTGCTGTTCAGTCTCTAGCAGCACTGGACCAAACTGAGCTTCAGTATCTACAACAAACTACCAATCACAGCAGCCCAGAGACAGAGCAGGACTGCCAAGGCTACCTAGATACCAGCAGAGTAAACATCTGACATCATAATGAGGTTGGCAAAATGACAGGCTATTTGTTATCTTGGTAAAATACATATACAAATACAATACAATATACATTCCTGAGGTCACTGTGTGGGGGGTCATCAGTACTTCTAGTACACTAAACTATGTGCATCAAACATCTTTATGGCAATTATAAAGATAAGCTAAGATAAACTACAATCAGTCTGTAGCTACTACATAAAAACAAGCTGATTGAATGCCAAAATGACACCATTTCCTAAACAGATTTTTGCAAATACACCTACACTATTTTTTCCACTCCCCAACCTGTTCAGAAAGCTAATTTAACATTTTTTACTTATAGAACATATCATGAAGTTGTCTTGATGTTATAGTTGTGCCATACTGCCCATGATTACCTCACAACTGAATTCAGTTATCACCCTTTACTAAGGCTGCGTTCACATGATAAGCCACATTACTCAAATCCGATTTTTTGAAATGATGGGATTGGACACGTTCACACAGCCCTGAAAACAAGGGCGTAACTTTGGGTCCAGCATTGGGGGGGTTGAGCTGTCTGCCTATTTATTTATTTATTAAATCATTTACTTTTCTAAAAGGATTCAGGAGATTTTGGGTTAACCGTATTAGAAATACATTGTAATGCTTTTACTATGTGTTTATTTAACTTTCTTTGTATTTACTCTGCACCTTAAACAATTAAGAAATGCGGAGCTAGCTAACGGAGCTAGCTAAAATACCTGAACGGGTATTCATAGTGTGTCTGATACACAGCGGCATAGTTATTTAATCATCAGCTAACAATACATATACCTCATTTTGATTTTTCCGCTTTTTACAAGGCGGTGTTGTCGACCAACAATGAAAATATGTGTCCACTTTTTGGTGCTCTTTTCATTTTTTCTTACGACACCCACTCCCCCAGCAGCTGCTTGCACAAGCAAGCAAACGGTCAGGGTTGCCAGGTCCAGCAAAAAATATCCAATATATGTCTGTCACACGTTTGAAGCAAATGGCAAAACAACTATGAGTACGACTTAGCATTTTGTTTATAAGGGATTTTTTTTTTTTTATTACGCTTGAATTTTCACCCACACCTGGATTTTCAAACAAGTCCAATTTGGCATGAAAACCACGAACCTGGCAACCCTGCAAACAGCAAGCG
>BRDA01043252.1:9251-29226 GCA_036984385.1 Crenuchus spilurus
GGTCCATTGCTCATTTTAAGGTTCATTGCTCATCGGATTTAACATACTTGAACTAATTTAGGCTACTCGTTACTTGGAATTTTACTCGTTACCTGGAACAAAAATATTCCGAGATCTCGACTTGTTACCTGGAATACACGTTAGTAGGGATGCTCGTAAGTAGGGTTACCACTGTATGTGATAAAATGTGATTATAAAAGCCAAAGTACTGTATATTACATACCTGAGAAAACCTGTTTGTGTCTGTATTTAGTGGAGGGCTTGTCTGTGTTATTCCATTACTCCACCCCCATCTCCCATCTGCTCGGCTAAGAAAACATGGCGGAAGCTGATAAGCCCTTCGTGCTGTCATGTAATTGTACTGCAGGTGAAAAACAAACAAAAACTTTAATGATGTACTAAAATAAGAATTAGACATTTCCAAAAAATGTCTACAAAATGCAAGTATGGTCCTACTGGTGGGACTTGCCATTACTGCTGCCTGGTTGGTACAGTCCTAATGGTGGATTTGCTACATCAGAACATTCATATTCAAATGCTGACATAACCAAATTCTCTAGGCATTATTGTATGTGCACAGCACTACATACTCAATATAAGCTATATAAGTAATTCATTTTTATGCAGACATGTACATAAACAATAGTAGAAACTGGACTAATTCAGTCTCAAGGGGCAGCATGGTGGCAGCCATACATTTTAGTGGAGTCATGAAATAACTTTACTGTAGGAATAGAACCATACCTGAAGTCCCGAAAACACCCAAAACAAGTCATCTCCAAGCACCGCTCACGCTCAAACTCCCCCCATTCAATTACAAACAATATAAATTTAGTATCTTATCTTCCTGTGACAATTTGTGCACCCCACCCACTTAGTTTTTTTACGTAAAAATTTGAGAAAATTGACCTCCACATTTACTGAATCTGTGAAGTGAAACACACATACAAAGACACTAGTACACTAGCGTCAGTGGGCACTCTTGCCCAGAGTGGTGTGCCCAGGGAGCAGTTGGGTGTTATGTGCCCTGCTCAAGGTCACAGGTCCTGTTGGTGGAATCAAACCTGCAACATTCACAAGGCATATTCCTTAACCAAGAGTTTATATGTAATATATTTTTGATATTTAAACAGGGGTGGGGTTTGCCTTCACATCACATCTCAGAAGCCACCAGAACTCAGCCCAAAGTAGCTCACAGTTCCCTCTGCAGTTTTTCATTCTATTCGATTTGGGTTGCACTTGCTGGTTTTAGACCACAATAATTTATTAGTATGGTGTAGGCCTCCTTTTGCGGCCAATTCGTCTTGGGAATGACACAAGACCTGCACAGTGGTCAGAGGGATTTTAAGCCATTCTTCTTGCAGGATAGTGGTCAGGTCACTACGTGATGCTGGTGGAGGAAACCATTTCCTGACTCGCTCCTCCAAAACACCCCAAAGTGGCTCAATAATATTTAGACACAAAGACTTGCTGTCTTGGTCACAGATGCGCCAGCAAGACGTGCACCAACAATTTGTCCTCTTTTGAACTCTGGTATGTCACCATAATGTTGTGTGCATTGTAATATACTATATAACTGTGCTCTTACCTGCTAACTGAACCTTCACACTCTGCTCTTACTGGTGCAATGTGACATTAATGAAGATTGGCCACCAGACTGGTCCAGTTTAGCCATGAAACCTCCCACACTAACATGACAGCTGTTTCACTTTCATTGTCTAATCCCTGTAGATATGCTCATGGAAATTGGGAGCTTTGGGAAAAGCGGCCATGTTTGTTTCAGCTAATATTTATAACTTACAAAATGTATTGTCTACAGCAAATCTTTCTCATGAAACATACTTCTAGTAGGCAACAAGTTGGCCATCTGTTTGTTTACTACCCCCTGACAACTGACAACTTTGTTGTCATACCCACAATTCAGTCATTCATAAGGTAAACAAACATGGCTGTGCCCATTAGCTTCTAGTTAGCTTAGCATCTTAGTTGCAATGTTAAAACAGTACTCAGAACCACCTGTTAAATATAGTGAATTGTAGAACTTGAATTTGATGTCACCATTATTTTAAACCTACAAAAAACGGCAAATCTCCTCAGAAACCGTGATCTCAAGCTTTGCATGCACTGATGCTTAATATAAGTAAGGCAGCTGTAACTCTCTGATACACATTCAGTGAGGTGACCACACTACTTTCCATTTAAGCTCAGTTTAATCAATAGTCTCCATAAACTGAGCAGCAGTACTGCTTAATAATGAATAAATGTAATGTGTAATAGATGTAATTTATCCTCTTGTCATCCTTGGCATCTGGTGAAATGTGGTTGGCTGATGACACATATGCTACATAATGTTCGCATTCTGGAACTGCTGTGCATTCTAAAAATCTCACTCTGGGCAGACAGCTGGAGATACCCAAAACTTACTTGGAGAAAGCCACGGAATGAAAGTTAAAAAAGGATGTTTGTGACCAAAAGGTCACTGGATCTATCCCTGGGGTCAGTAGTAGATATCTGAAATGCCCTTAAGCATGGCACCTGAGCCCCAACTGCTCCCCGGGTGCTGTAGATGATGGCACCGCCCACTGCTCATTGCCCCATGGTGTGCATGTGCTCACTGGTGTGTCTAAACTTAATTCATTTCATTGGTGAGAATGGGATGTGCAGCCCAATCAGTTAAATAAATATAAACTTTTGATGTACCTGACCACTAGAGGTTGAATTTCTTGAGTCTTGACAAATTCTGCTTTGAAGAACCTCAAGATAATATAAAGGTTCTATACTAAGTAAAGCCTACATACAAGACAAGGATCATTGAGGAACCTATATGTTGTAAAAGTTCAACAAATGCACCTCAGATTATGTCTATATGCATGAAGAATCATTCAGTACCTTTTGTGATTGTCACCATCTTTTATCCCATCTAGTGTAGTTGTTCAGAAGTGTAGTACATGCGGAAAGCAGGTGCCTGCGTCCATTGCTTTCCTAATCTTCTCTGACGACTTCTTACGCTTGAGCTGGCAATTTGCAAAGACATGATGCTGATGTCAGGCATCGAATGAAATAGCACCGCCGACTGGGAAAGCCGTGGGATTGCGAGGCACTCACCATCTGTGCGAGTGACCTGCCAAACATGGAGTCATCATCATCAGTCAGACAGCCTGCAGAAGACACCTGACCATTCATCTGCCCATCTGGCAGCTCAGGCTTCGTCCTGGCATCGTCCGATTGGCCTGCTGAGATGCCCGTCATGGTGTTCTAAAGGCTGTGGCACAGGATGGTGGCACAATAAAGGCAATCTTGTTTCAAAGTAGATCCTCCACTGGAATAAGATCGGACAAAGACATACTGGGATGTGAAAAGTCTTTGTTTTTGCGCCTTTCAGAACACAGTCCACATCCACACTTGCATCACTTGCCATTTCTTTGTCCTGTTGTATGTAATTGGGCTGTTATTTCACTTAGACCAGGTATTTGTCCAGTATTTTGCTATTCTAAACTCTAAAACAATTAGAGATTCTGTAACTCATATGGGAATTGGGAAATGCTATACAATTGGGAAATACTATATAAATTAAATGTATTGTTATTATTGCTGATATTGTTATCAATAATTGCTGGAATTAGAAGTTGAAAATAAATTCAAAAATTATGAACACTATACTCTTAAATATAGGGATACTAAATGATTTTTGATGGTTTATGAGTCTACAAATATGATCCTGGAAGGACAAAGTTTGGTGAATTCCCTGCTCAACACACCTGTTCAATTAATCTGTTAATAGCCAGGTTTAGTAGGTGTGTCTGAACAGGGTAATCACCAAACTGTGATTTTATCCTAGAAACAAAATTAAACATACCCTGGAATCCTTAAAGGGTCTACTTTTCAAATATATTTAACTTGAATGTAAATATTTTTTTAGATATTTGTGAGAGGAGCTTAAATAAGCAGAGACACGTTTGTGAGAGCAGCTACATTTTTCCCACCAAATGAAGCGATCTGACATTCATATGATGATGACATGAAAATTCCAGACATACCATTGGTGGATTACCGGTCATGGAATATGTGGAATGTGAATCTGAACAAAGACCTCTCACCTGAGTGTTTCACACCTAACTAATAAATTAGGTGCCACTAGGAACTACTGGAACCACTGAATGAGTAAAATACCTGTCACCTCACATTAGATAAGCTTTAGAAATAAAACAACATACAATTTCTAAAAACTGTAATGAGCAGTGTGTAGCCAACACTTCTGTTTATTCAGTTCTGAGCTCAAAAGTCCTGGCTAGAAATCTTTAGAATGTTTTTTCACAACATATCAACACAAAATAGTTTTATGGAAAGTCTAAGTTTAGAGTAGATTGAATCAAAATATAGATTTATGACACTCTTACTGTTTTGACACTGATGTTGCTGAGTTTGTGCTGAACAAAAGCCTGTGTAACACTTTGGGAAAAATAATTTTAGATGGGTGTCATTTAAATGTAAAAACCTCAAGCCATCTTAGACTGCATCAGAGTGTCTGAAAAACCCTTAGACTCAGATTCAGTTAAGTATTAGAGTCTGAAATATTAGAGTCCCTGGCCCGGGTCTTACAGCATTCAGACCCATGCAGATCCTGCTGGAAAGGATGATAGCAGCAGTAGAGTCACCTCGCAGGCAACAGGACTGGGACCAACCTAGTGATGGCAGGGAAAATTGACCTGGAAATCAACACAGCTGAGACAAGATGAAGTCAGGTTGTAGCTTGTGATTGGCCAGGAAGTCCAATGAATGAGTGACATAGCGTTTTTGGCTGAGGTAGGAAATTAATAAATGCTGCAGTAATAAGTCTTTATTCCAGAACTTTTGCTAAAGCTTCCATCTCACCTGAACCATGATGCAAAACGTTTGAAAGGGTCATTTGCGCACTTTATTTTCAAAAATGTCTTCTTAAAGAACCATCTATTGCAATGTACTTTAGGGATCCAAAAGATGCATTACTCTATTCTGACAAATAAGACTAAATTGTAGAACAGGGGTGCCAATCAATGTCCTGGAGACCAACCATTGTCCACAGTTTAGCTCTAAACTTTGCGTAACACACCTAATTCAGGCAACAAAGGCTTTGAGGGCCGTGTGAATATCAGAGTCAATGTATACTGGATCTCTTCAGGGTGGTAAATCTCCAGGCCCGGGTTTTGGCACCAACTGCTGGAGAGTTATACATCAAAATTCTAAAGCAGCTCTACTTTATTTGCATCTAATTAAATTTGCTCTTGATTTAGCGGTAAATGACTAAGTTAACATGTTATTCATGGAGAAATGCATGATGTAATTATCATACATGACTATTGATTAGAGACCCAATTTAGCATGACTGCCAGAAGAATTATATCTCTGTTTCATTTTGATCATCCTTACTACCTTATGTCTATAACGTACAGGCATACTGCACTGTCTGCTAAAATGTAGCCCAACTAATCCCTTTAGGGGGGAAACACTTCCGTGCAGCTGGTCCAAAACACAATTTCAATTGATTAAATGTCATTGCGGCTGGAGAGAGCTGATATTGTTAAAAACCAGCGTGATCTGTGCAGGAGGAGCCTTGAATGTGTGCGCTGGAGGAGCCGAGGTTAGCTTGGTAATGGCTTAATGCTTGGCTCCATTTGGCTTGTGGGAGACATCATTAAGTAAGCAAGGTCACCGGGGTGTGGAGTGATGCGCCATGCTGCCATCTCCATCATCCCCTCGGCCCTGCTCAATTTGTATAATTTATCCTCATCTAGAAATGCTCATAAAGAGCTTATTTGACCCTTCAAACATTAGAAGTCACAAGCTGCCTTGAAATAAAATGGCTGTGAAAGGTACAAGGCTGGTCAGTAGCCCAGCTGTGGAGTGGTGTGGTGATTCCACAGAGCTGTGGAGTCACTCAGTCTGTACTTACAGCCAGACGGGAGTGGAAAGGAGAGTGAAAAGCAAAAAGCCGAGCATCCTTCTAGAGGCCATTTAACAGAGTGACCCCTTAAGAAAATGGCACTAGTGCACTGCTTGTGTGAGACAGAGTAAGAGGGGGCTGTTGTTTTGTGCAGTAATGTGACAAAGTGGCAGAACCCCCCACCCCCTCCGCTTGTGTTTCCCAGTCAATCATGGCTCTCTCTGGGTTGTGAGGAGGCAGCAGTGGGTGCAACGGAGAAGTGATTACATGGCGGCGGGAAGAAAAAGAGCAGGGCTGCTTTATTTTGTCAACTGAAATGCACAAATGGAAATGTCAACCCTGGCTGAGAATTAATGAATCTGATAGGGAGCCCCAGTGCCTTTTGCACACCACCTGATCAGCTGCCATTGTTGACTGTTTTGCTTTTCCCACATTTTCATTTTTGTCTTGGAAGCACACAGCATCTCATTTGAATGCTGAAAATATATCACTGCTCCATATATTACCTGGCAAATATTAGTTGCCGTGCCATTCACTCTTTCAAGCCTGACAGCTGGTGAAATCAAGGGGGTTCCTAGAGTTTCCTAGATGTTCTTGGCGTTTAGATGAAAACTGTAACAGCAGCTAACATGGGGGCAGCTCTGGGTTTGTGGTCAAGGAACCAGCCAGATTCCCTGAACCAACAGGACATGACACATCATCTCAAACTGCTCTTCAGGGGGTGTTGTAGAGAGACTGCCCACTGTTGTGTGTTTTATTGCATGGAGAGGTGAAATGTGGAGGTCAAGTTCCTCTGTGTGCAAGCTCAATTGGCAATGGGTCACTTTCGCTTCACTATACTGGTGCATTTCCAAAAATGACTATCATGAAAAAGTTCAGCATTTATTTAGAGGAGGTAAACGGTCATACATTTTATATTCACTACATGTAAAGTGAGATTTCGAGCCTTTTTTGTTGTTGATGCTGTTCGAATAGTAATTTATTCAAACCCTAAATGTTTAAGTCATTTGAGATTTTGGATTTTTTTTTTACCTGATTTTCTCTCTAATGTGTTTGGAAGCCAATCTATCCACCCATTTGTTGACTCTCCCTATGACTTGCAATGTTTCTGACTCTAGGAGGGTGCAGACTAACACAGGCCTCCTCCAATGCATGTGAAGTCAGGCTCCGCCTCTTTATGAACTGCTGCTGATACATCGCTCAAGTGATTATGAATGAATGAATGAATGTTACAATTATGTAGCGCCTTTCTAGATACCCAAGGACGCTTTACAATCAGCACACTCCATTTACACACATTCAACCACATACAAACACACACCGGCGAGAAGGGGCAGCCAATCGCGCACAGCGTACTCTCAACCGGAAGCGACCGTCCACCTGGAGGACTGCATGAAGCACTAAGGGGAGTGCCAACCATATCTGGGCATACATACATACATACATCCATACACAGACATACACACCAGGGTTATTTTTTAGAGTAGCCAATTCGCCTGATCTCCATGTTTTTGGACTGTGGGAGGAAACCGGAGACCCCGGAGGAAACCCACGCAGACACAGGGAGAACATGGAAACTCCGCTCAGATGTGGACTCGAACTCAAGACCTCAGCGCTGAGAGGCAAACGTGCTAACCACTAAACCACCATGCCACCCATGATTATAGTGATTATAGTGATTATAGTGACAGGACCCCGATTTCTGATTTTCAAGCCATACCGATCACAAGCAAAGCAGAAAAAAAAATCTAAAAAATTTGTAACATATGCTAATATATGACATTTTACATTAACTTGTGAATTTTTTCACTATATTATTTTTTTATATAACACTGTACATTATTTATAGGTTCATCTCTCATAAACTATGCACTGAAATACGCTTTAGAAGTTTCTTTTATGGCATCACTGTGAATTTTTTTGCTACTCTTATGGGGACACGGGATACCATTTAAAGCAAAAAGAGCCTTTGAGTCTTTTGGACTGTTCACCCAGTCAAACCTTTCTGTTCACCGGAGACGTTTCTGAAGCATATATTTCATGGAAATCTGTGCTGCTTGCGTGCACATTCAGAGTCTATGCACAATTCAATCATCAGCCGCCAAGGCACAAGACAAATGCACTTTCTTTCAAACTTGACTTGGAACCATTTGTCTAGCTTTTCTGCTTGTGCACTCACATTTCTGCGACTTGATGTGCTTCTGCCTGCGCTGCAGGCTCGTGGTTGAGGATACTTGCGTTGGCAGCATCCTGCTATGACAGACGGGCTCATTTCTGCTCAGGGTCATCAATATTTCTGATGCTGCAGTGATTGTGCAGGTCATGTAAATATACTTGCCTTGTTCTGCTGAGGGAGCTGTGTGTCAGGTGACATTGCCCTGATTGCTTTTTAAAGTCCCTTGGAGCTCTGCTTTCACATCTTACCAGGCATATGCATGTCTTTGCTCATACCCTTCTTGGGACCTGGAGGTACTGTTCTCAAAGTATAATGTATGAGTGTATTAATTAGAGGGGGTCAGAGGAGGCCAGACACATGCTGGCTGGTATTTTACTGACATTTAGATTTGGGTTGTGTGCTGTAATGGTATTTGATGCTTGACCTCACGCATGTAGTGCATGAAAAAAATGGAAACAATCAGAAGTTTTAATGCATTTACAGTCAGTGGTCATTTTACTATTTCATGAGTTTCATATGGGTTTGGGTGGAACTCGCTTTATATTTAATTGTAAGGGCTTTCTTTAACATAGCTGTCAGCTTAAGTTAGCTGCTGTGGGCAATGGAGTGAATGTCTTTGGCTGGAGAGGAGAACATGTTCCTGATTGATTCTCCTCATGATCTGCATGGCCCACCACGTCATGCTGTCATCCTGTTAACCCATGCTGAAAGTTCTGTGGAGACAAGTCTCACATTTCGGCGGCTAGCTGTGAGATAGCATACATTACTACGCCCACTCGAAGGCTTAAAGACTCTAAAGTTGTCAGCTGTGGTTTTGTTTTAATGATGGTGCTGGCTGAAGAGTGGGGATCCGTGCCCATTCAGCAGAGCCTGTTCGGCTTCGTGCTAATGGCCTGAGAGAGAGAGAGAGAGAAATGGACATCTCTTGTTATCACCAGTGTTCTACCACAAACAGATGACACAGTGTCCTTTTTAATCACCCATGCTACCATATGTCTCTAATGTACTGGGGTTCTGCACTGTTTGCCTTAATGTACCTCACCCCAAAATTGATTTATTTGTTATTTTAAATGAAATGTATTTTGTGGGTGGCACGGTGGCTTGGTGGCTAACACATTCGCCTCTCAGCACTCTTGGGTTCGAGTCCCCATCTGGGTGGAGTTTCCAGGTTCTCCCCGTGTCTGCGTGGGTTTTTTCCGGGGTCTCCGGTTTCCTCCCACAGTCCAAAAACATGGAGGTCAGGTGAATTGGGTACTCTAAATTATATGTGTGTGTGTTCTAGGCTTGGTTGAATAGTGTAATGCTCTGCCCTGTGCCCAGTGAGGTGGTAGGGGAGAAACCGTGACCCTGATAAGGATTAAGCGGGTGAAATAATGGATGGATGGATGGATGGATGGATGTATTTTGCACTATAATGAACTGTATATTGTCTGCTTGATTAGTGACAATGTTACAATGTATGGGGTGAATGGGGCATTGGGAAAGATTAAAGATTTTGAGAGCTTTCTGTCTGTTTGTCCATCTGTTCTTCCGTCCATCCACCTGCCCATCCATCATTCCATCCATTTTCATTTATCTATCTATCTATCTATCTATCTATCTATCTATCTATCTATCTATCTATCTATCTATCAGCTAAAAATCATTTTTCACAAAAAATTAGCACCCTAGTCAGCAAGAACGCCTAACCTTGCAATGACACAGGTAGGACGTGTCTAATGTGTTACATTTTAAAGTTAAATGTTCTGTAATTAATTTAATATTATAGTGTAATAATCAGCCTTCCTTTAGGCCATGTTTCAGTACACTGGAAACCATTCAGTGTCAGCAAAAAAGCAGAAGCACTCGCATCCACACACTGGCACACTACTTTATCCACAGTTTACTGAAGTGAGCTCACTTCACTCTCCAAATCATCCTCCCTGAAGTACTCTCCTGTCCTCCTCCTTTCTTCTGTTCTCCTTCCCTTATCATCTTCTCCACTCTTCCCTGATAGAAAAGAGGTTTAAAGTAGCTACTGTATCATCATTTGTTTTCATTTAAAATCCACACACTCAGAACTCTGTGTTATTATAGTTGTATTAAGTCATTTGTTTTGATTAGTTCAGGTTGTTGACATCGTATGATTTATGTATAACTTTGTATACAGTCACCTTAAAACATGAATATTGTGGAAAAAGTTCATTATTGTTCATAATTTAACTGTCATATATTTTATATTAATTAGACATGTATAATTTCAGGCCTTTTTGTTTGTTTGTTTGATTTAATATTGATCTGATTGGTGTATAGATCAGAAAATCCAGAATCCCGCATGTGGTAGAATAAGTAAGTTTAATAAACTTTAATAAATAAGAGTTTAATAAACCTCAGATGGAAAAACTCAGTAAGAGGTTGGCATCTAAACATTACCGGCCCACCCCAAACAATGCCTAAATAGGGTGTATTATTTTTTTTAAACAGTTGAGTTAATGCTAGCATGAAAATAAATTACTCACAGTGTTACTGTGTATCGATAACAAAGGACACCCGTAAAGCATTTTACAGTATGGTACAGTTTTCACAAACGGTCATATTCCCCTCTTGTCAAAAGCTTAAAAACAAAAACCATTACTCTATTGCATACTGTAATTTAATATACAGTAAAATACTGTTAAATCTAATAACAGTAGGTGAACTGTAACATATTAGTAAAATCCTGGCGTCTCTACTGCCGGTATTTGTATTTGCTGCTTTTTAAAATGGAAAGTCAACACTGTCGCCAGTCTGAACTCCAGCTGAACTTCAGTTCAACCTGAACTGGGTTGAGAAGGATTTTTGGTAATGTTCTGGTAAGTTTGTCCAAACTAGCAGCAGTTGCTATAAAACACATCAATGAGTAAAGCATGACGACATCAATTTAATAAATCACATACTGTCCCAGTTACTCAGGGTGTCCCTCAAGGCTCGGTCCTTGGCCCCCTGTTATTTATTATTTACATTCTGCCCATTGGTAGTATTATTCATACTTTCATAGTTTTCACTGCAATGCTGATGACATTCAGATTTACTTTAGCCTCAAACCTACTGAGTCTTTTCCTCCATCTTCTCTGTTGTCTTGTCTTCAAGAGTTAACAGGCTGGTTAAACAGAAATTTTCTTAAGCTTAATCCAAATAAAACTGAATTTCTTATTATTGGTTCTAAAGCTGACATCTCACCCTATACAAACTGTTCCCTTGACATAGATAATATAACTATCACATCATCATCCACTGTTTCAAATCTGGGAGTTTTATTTGACCCAACTCTTAGTTTTACATCCCACATTAAATCTCTGACTAAATCTGCATTCTTTCATTTATGCAACATTAGTAGACTCCACCCCTTACTTTCTATTGAAGACACTGAAGTTCTGGTGCATGCTTTTGTCACCTCACGACTCAACTACTGTAATGCTCTTTTTTGTGGCCTACCTGCCAAAACTTTTCGTCCTCTTCAATATATTCAGAACTCTGCTGCCAGAATTTTACAAGTAGTTCAGTCTAGAAAATCTGCTCATATCACGCCTGCATTTCAACAACTCCACTGGTTACCTGTCTCAAAACGCATCCAGTATAAGATCCTATTACTGACTTACAAAGGCTCGATCCTACCTTTCTTCTCTCTTGCAGCCTTATGTTCCTAAACGGTCACTTAGGTCCTCTGACTCTGCTCTTTTGTCTGTTCCCAGGTTTAGTTTGTCCACTATGGGTGGCTGGTCCTTTAGTGTTTCTGCTCCTGCCCTCTGGAATGCTCTTCCTCTCTCTTAGACTATCTCCCTCTCTTCCTGTTTTTAAATCCAATTCCAAATCTCTTCTCTTCTGCCTTTCCTTCTTGATACCAGTGTTTTTTTCTTTCTTTTTATTGATTGTAAAGCGTCCTTGGGTCCGTGAAAGGTGCTATATAAGTGTAACTTATTATTATTATTATTATTATTATTATTATTATTATTATTATTATTATTATTATTAATATTGTTAGATTGGCTATATAATGTTGTTGTTTGAATAGTATGGCTAGAGGAAGGATCTTCAAATCTGGTTCTGGGGGCTGTTGTCCAGCACAGTTTGCTGATTTCCTCACTTTGTCAGGTTTAGTAGGTGTATCTGAGAATGGAAATCACAGCCCTCTGTCTGTCTATATGGCAGTATCTGTTGTTTACTGAGCTGGAGACGCCAAAGACTTTAATATTTAATTAATCTCTCCATTAATATCCTTGAATCCAGATCAGCCTGTAGATGGGTTCCCCTTACTGAGCCACGGATCTGCTCAAGGTTACTTCTTCCTTGTCCTAGAGAGTCATTATAGCTTGCACAAAGTGGGCTAGGATCTGGATTTCACGTCCTAATATGGATTAAAATACAATTATTCTCTCACTCCTGTACCCAAGTTTTTATGGAACTACGTTTATGGGTGAAGCATGGATAGATCAATTCCATGTGATTGAAGCCAGTATGATCCATGCATGGAGGAGCCTGAACAAATGACAATCTCAAAGTTCAGCGCACAATAGCTAAGCTAGTTTCAAAGCATGCATCAGTCTATTTGGCGTTCGCTGTTTCACAGCGAATATTTCTTTTTGCTGGCTGATTGTTCCATCAGCACTTACATGACTGAAAGGCAAAATGGTCACAGATCATTTTCACTTCGTCTCTGATTAACTTCCAAGAACTGGCTAAAAGTGTTGCTTTGCGGCCTTGTCGCCGGTTAGAAATGTGCGCTAACCCGCTGACGCCATCCGAACTGTGAAGTAATCGAGAACAGATAATTAATGTAAAATGCAATTATCATCACTATGAAACTGTAGCTCGTTTTTGCAGTGATCTGGTCTAATTTGGTAGATTTGTCTTATCTAGGATGAGAGGAAGCAGCTGGGAAGGCAAAGAAGAAAAGAGTGAGGAGGGGGAAGAAATGGAGAAAGAAATCAAGCGAAAGGATAATGAACATCAAACACTTTTCTCAGGCAATATTGTTATTGTAGTTTGCAAGGAAGCGTGTAATGAAGTGAAGGAATGTGGCATATCCAATCTTTCTGTGTGCCACATGCACTGCTATAGTAGATTTGTACAGTCTATGGATGAAGGCTGCACTTGGACTCGAGTGGTCATTTTTCTTAAAAGAGACAAATTGTGTGATGCTCTATCAAAACAGAGATTAAAAAAATTTGTATTATTATCAACTGCAGTACAAATTTGCACTACAGTCTGGAACATTCTCACATTTGATGACATATCTGCTTAACTAATTAGCTAAACCATGGCAGCAAAAAGGCCTCAGCCACTTCAGTGTGTCCTTATCTTGTGCATGGTTTTGCTGAAATATCTGTGATGACTCTAATATCTACCCTTACAGCAATGAATGTGTCACATAATAGTCATTACAGTGGTGCTGGGTCATATGGTCCGCAGCCTATCATAGAGTAATGGGTGTCTTCATGGATCACAAACATGTAATTTGACCTGTCATGTCATCAGTCACAACAGGCTTTTTTTGTTGCAGTTTATTGGGGGCTTATCTAACAAACAGGATTTAGTCTGCTCTAAATACATGGCATGTGTTAGCACTGCAGCTCTTTTTCATACATTTAAATATACACTAACAGTAATAGGCTAAATTTACACATTTTTAATAACATGAATGAAATTAATCATTTAGAAAATATGACTACACACACACACACACACACACACACACACATACTACACTGAACTGCAGTGACACTGACGTGGTGGTGGCATTTGAGCATGCATTGTATGACTAGATCAGATACGTTTATGTTAAATTGATAATATTTATATTACTATATTATTATTTTTACTATTACTACTGTTATTTTATTATTGTTTACACAGATATATAGGGTATATAAGATACAGCTAAATAGTACATATATCAAAATAAATCTAACAAAAAAAATTAATAATAATAATAATAATAATAATAATAATAATAATAATAATAATAATAATAATAATAATACAAAACATTTGAAGACATATTTATTATTATTAGTATAATAATAATAATAATAATAATAATAATAATAATAATAATAATTATTATTATTATTATTATTATTATTATTATTATTATTATTACAATTTATTCACTTTAATAGCAATAAAATTTATAAAGTAAAAAAATTTTTTAAACTTTATTCCAAAATGACTCATTTTTGAATTTATGAACATTTTATAATTGATTTATAATATTTAGAGTGTGCAGAGGTTTTAAACTTTTTTGGCTCTTTCAACTTTTTTATTTTGAAGATTGTATAGCATCCATTATTAAATCCAAACAGATTTGTCTGCTTAATTTAATTAATTCATATATGATATACTTTTATTTTAACATTAAATGTATTTATTTATTTATATTGTATTTTGGTCACATATGAACAACCGATTTTCAAAAACAAAAAGAAAAAATTCATTTGATTGTCAATAAAAGTCTGCAGTTGAAAAATTCAAATTTATATGTTTATCTAATGTATCATATATAACATTTAAAACAATTAGAACCAATTCTATGACTCGTGTTCTCAATAAATTAAATGCATTTATTGGCTATGAGCTCAGCCGGCCCTTTTGTGCAATTGTAAAACTTTACTATTTTATTGATACCACTGCTGTAGCATTATTTTTGTAGGTTACTTGTTAAAGATGCAGGATGTGAGGAAAATGGTTTTGTACAGAAATGGTCATTAGAAAATCAGTAGGATTTGTTGTTTTTAGATTTACTGACTGATCCTCATCACAGAAGCTCTTGTCATCTATAAAGCGTCTTTATAAAAGCTTCCTTTCTCAGCAAGACTCAAATTCTAAAGTAAACAGCCATACTGTGAGTGTAATAACATCTGTCTAACATCAATACCTTTTCACATGTACCAGGAATGATAAGGAAGACTTCAGAATGGACTTCTTGGCTTGCTCTTAAAGGCTCTTAAAGATGTAAGTATATTAACCAGACATGAAACAAAATTCATGTCTCTTCATTATGGGCCTTCATATTCTCTCTCTCTCTCTCTCTCTCTCTCTCTCTCTCCTCTCTCTCTCTCTCTCTCTCTCTGAGTGCATGCACGTGTGTGGATACCTCATTAGCCCCTCCATTGATTAGGCTCCTCAGCTGCCTTGATGGAGTTCAGCTTGCGGAGGTCTGGGCTCAAAGACAAAGAATCCAGCAATCAATCAATGATCAGGAAAGCAATGATCCATTAAAGAATCCATGCGCCAATTAGCCAAAAAGCCCCCTGAGGAATCATATGGCCCTCATTTATGCTTTGGAGTTGTGAATATTAATGAGTTGGATAGAAAAGCCAGCATTGGTGCTTTAGATATGATGCTTTGAGGTGTTTGTGGGATGACTGTTACACCTGCTCAGTCATTGTGTCTTCTTCCATCAATGATATTAAGAAAGTTACTCACTTAAGAGAGTTTATTCTGCTTTTGTTACCCATCTCTACTGTTTACTAGATTTTGTAGCATTGTTGTGAGGATTTGATTGGAATCTGTGGCAAGAGGTCAGGATGTGGGTTGATCACAATGCCACCTCATTCACAACTCATCCCAAAAGTATGCAATGGAGCACCATCATTCCAGGGAGTTCAATGCTCCACAGCTCAGTGCTGGGGGGCTTTGTACCCCTCTAGAACATGTCTGGCATTAGATATGGTGCCAACAGGTTCATATTTATATGCTCTGAGAGCAATGTCATTTCAGTAATTACCTGTAATTAGCATTCATTTGTGCACTCTATAGTAGCCGGCCTATGTATATTGTAGCACTGGGGGCAGAATAGCCCAGCATTCCTTCTTCACCTTTACTTTTTCTTGGTAATATCATGTTACACGTCCAAAACATTTACATATTTTATGGTGTTTTCATTTCAGGTCATCCCAGACATGAGCTTAATGCTAAATTAGCAGCCTTAAAATGCTGATTTTTGTAATTAATAGCATGATTCAAGATACTGTTCAAGGCTGGTGCTTGAGGGGAGCTTGGGGGCACTGCCTCAGATTTCTCCTACATCTTCTAACCAATGCCCCACCCCATTTGAGGGCAACCCCCTGAGACTGACATTCTCTGTGAATGACTACAGACCTGTCCACCCATTACATTTTCCAACTAAAATTTAATGAGAGGAGTAACAATAAGGTTGTTATAAAGTAAAACTGAAAGCTTTGGGTTAAGGGGTTTAACCAATTATGCTCTAAGGCTCATTATTCAGTTATTACCAACTGAGTTACTGGTGTGAGAAATGGAAACCTAGTCTTGCCATCAGGTGCTTTACAGCGTGAGTTGTAACGGTTCCCGATATGACCATTAGCTCTACTAAAGAACTCATTTTTAAGGCTGTAATTTGTGGTTTGTTTGAGAGAAGGGACGATGAGAGTCCTTCGTTCTCTCTCTTGTGTGAAGATGAGAGGATGGTAGTGGTTATAGAGATGGATATAGTGATGGGGAGAAGGTAGACAGACCTGAGCAATATGGACAAATGCTTTTGGACTTCTCTCACTGACAGACATAGGCATATTTGCTCTGACATGCTGTCTCTTCTTTTCAAAATGTACACAGAGTACAGTCACCAGTCAGAAATGGATATAGCCTAGCCTAATGCACAAGTCAGCAGGGTGTGGAGGGCTCCATATAAATCATGCAGATAAAAGCTGACCGGTTACAACCATCATATATACTGTTGTATATAAATGGGTCCTCCGCCAGAAAATTTTGAATGACGTAGATGCCATTTCCTACATTCTGGTGTATTTTAACAGGTTGTTAAACATCTACTTTTACCTACATAAATAAACACTTCATTCAATAACTATGTTAGAGACAGATTCCTCTTTCAACTGGTCCATATATGCATCATTCTGTTCTTAAACTCACTGCTATAGGTATGATAATCAAGTTAATGTGACACAATTTATCACAAACAATGATTTTATGGATGTATTTTACTTTTATTTTGTTTATTCTTGATTTTGTTTCATTTGTAACACAACGTGCCATTGTGCCAAGCAATGGTGACACTCAACTGCATGTTTAAAAATATGAATATTAATAACTTTACCCAATGAACAGGTGCAATTTTGATAACCATCAACAGTGAATTTAGTGAGGCATTTTACTTTTCTGATTTAGTGACAGGCCTACTCATAACAAAAAATTACACTGTGCCAAGCAATAGTGACACAAATAATTAACTATTTTTTGTTAGTTTGGGCAACTTGCATGTAATTATTAAAACAACACAGTGTTCCTTCCTACCATGGTGCCAAAACAACTTCTACCACTTAATTACTTTTTCCTCCTTGTTTCATTGTTTAGTTGAGCAGTAATTTAACATGGCCTAGGGCTAATTTTAATGTTGCGTAAAAAAGAACAAGGTTTTAGCAAAAGCTGGACATTGTGAGATGTCAATGGGACTGACATTACCGCCACAGTTTTGAGCAGCCTGCACTGATCCTTCACTTCCTCGTTAATGCTTGCATGTGATGCAGTAACCAGGAAAACCCGGAGTGGACTTTTAGTGGTACGAATATTCTCATATCAATCAAGTGGGAATAGATTCTTTCTCAAAGCATTAGAAACAGCACTGGGTGAAGTAATATTTTATAATAAATGTGGGGGGGTCGAAACAACGTGCAGTGCATAATCCGGGCTGGCATTAATCCTGAGTTAATGGAACTGGAAACTTTAGTAGACTTCTATTTGTTGTTGCAATCAAGTCTCCTGAATTGGTGATGGCTTTGTAACCAAATTTTTATGTTTCAAATACTTTAAATGATTATTATAAACATATTATAAATTTAATTTAATTAGGTTATGGGAATTCACACTGAGGTTTAATTTAAAAAAATGTTTGCATAGAACCCTGAAGAAACTTTCTACCTCGTAACATATTTGTACCAGATTCTCTGTATTTGAAGTCTAAACTCTCATTATCCTACAATTATGTTCTCTAAGTAAATGTCCTGAAGATATACATTCAGGCGGACATCATAATGTTATAGTATGGTACATAATAGTACCAAATTCTTTTACAGTGTATTTTGTAATGTCCTGACATTTTTTACATTATTGTGTAATGTTACAAAATTATATACAAATCTGCTCCTTTCTCCTGGAAAAGTGAATGTAGTTAATATCTAAGGTACACAATTCGATTACATACTTTAATATTGTCACTTTGCTATATTATATTTTAATATTTTATTTTATTTTATATTTTATTTATTTATATTTTATTTTATTTTATTTTATATATTATTTTATTTTATATTATATTTTATTTTATATATTTTTTTATATTTTATTTTATTTTATATTTCTTTACAATATTATATATTGTTTCTTTGCTGAAACTTCTTTTTCTGTTAAGAAAGTACAATTCCACTTCAGTTTTAGCCAGGCACATGTAAATGGGAAAACTATTGTAAGTACTGACTGTCCACCTTGGATTGTTAGCACACATATGTGTAAAAGAACAGACATTTTCAGACAGCAGCAGTAAAACAAATGGACAGTGTTGTTCAGTTAATATGAGGATAGATTTGAGGAGCTTATAAAGGCCAAATTACACAAATCCCAGGGTGCTTGTGGAGGAAATATAAATGACTGTTGTCATTTAGTGTTTTATTGGAATGGTGGCCTATAGCAGAAAAGGCCTAAACACAAATCTGGATCTTTTAATAGGGTAATAACTCATATGTACAGTAGGGCACAGTTCATAAACAACCACGCTACACAGTCTCTTATTTTCTCTCAGGGGCTGATAGGGGTTGCACACGGTGAACTGGCTGTTATGAGTTGAAGCATTATGCTATTAATGATATTTCCAGGCACTGTTTGTTTGAAAGTCATTCTTTTTTTTACTTTAATTCTCCGTTCAAATGTATCCATAGTGCCATATCACGTGGCATTCCAGTATATTAATAAATCTATATATGATAAATTACTTTCATAATAATCGGTAGATCATATTTACTTTATTTTTCACTTCTACCAGCTCAACTAAGACATGTTTAGACTTGTGCTTTTTTGTTAAAATCTGTAACTGTTAAAATAATGTTTTTAACAAAACACTAGAATGAAATAGTGATCTAAATATCCTAGTGGTTTCCATCAAAATGCATCACCAAAACTTCTCTCAACCCACAGAAACCTTGATTAAAGTCTCACAGAGTAGTAGATGTACTTTAGAACACAGTATGACTTTTTTAACTATGAAAATTAATAAAAGCTCACTGCTACAGGCTGACACTTCAGACAGCAATAAGGTTGTTTGAAGACCAAATTCTTCTGTATTTATAATGGAAATCATCACTGAAACCCTTCCTGCTCTGAGAACATTGGCTAAAATGTAGATGCAGATGCAGCATTCAGCTACTTCCAGAGTGTGGCCGAAGCAGGAGAGGACACAACAAAATTCCAAAAAACATGATGTTTAATGACAAAACTGAGACTACAATAGACTGTGGCTGTGACAATACATACACGGGGTGATACTACAAAGCATGCAGATAATACAATGACCTGAAGATATTCATGATTAACATACACAATGACAGACGCAGACTGAAACACTGGGAAGGCTTTTAAAGCTCACTTAATCATGATAGTAAATAGGAGAGGGCTGTGAGCTGACGAGATACAGATGCATCCAATGAAACATGACGTGACATGACTGGGGACGTGAACAAGATATTACGTGAATGTTCACATGGAACAGAGAGCACATGGTGAAGCATAAACAGAAACATGTGGACTAAGGCACAGATGAGGCAAGTGTCTTACACCTCATCAGCAAGTCTGTGAGACCATTACTGGGAGCAATAATATACACTGCTCAAAAAAAT
>BRDA01043260.1:0-10827 GCA_036984385.1 Crenuchus spilurus
GATCAGTCTGTGGCACTGTTGAGGTGGTATGGAGGTGATCAGTCTGTGGCACTGTTGAGGTGGTATGGAGGTGATCAGCCTGTGGCACTGCTGAGATGGTATGGAGGTGATCAACCTGTGGCACTGTTGAGGTGGCATGGAGGTGATCAGCCTGTGGCACTGTTGAGGTGGCATGGAGGTGATCAGCCTGTGGCACTGCTGAGATGGTATGGAGGTGATCAGCCTGTGGCACTGCTGAGGTGGCATGGAGGTGATCAGCCTGTGGCACTGCTGAGATGGTATGGAGGTGATCAACCTGTGGCACTGTTGAGGTGGTATGGAGGTGATCAGTCTGTGGCATAGAGCTCAGGTTGCTTTGATAGCGGCCTTCAGCTCGTCTGCATTGTTGGGTCTGATGTCTCTCATCTTCCTCTTGACAGTAGCTCATAGATGCTCTGTGAGGTTTAGGTCAGGTGAGTTTACTGCCCAGCACAGTGATACTGTGGTTATTAAACCAGGTGTTGGTACTATTGGCAGTGTGGGCAGTGCCAAGTCCTGCTGGATGAATAAAATACACATCTCCGTAAAGCTTGTCAGCAGAAGTGCTCTAAAATGTCCTGGTAGACGGCTGCGCTGACTTTGGACTTGATATAACACAGTGGACCAACACCAGCAGATGACATGACTCCTAAAACATCAGTGATTGTGGAACTTCACATTAAACCTCAAGCAGTTCTGATTGTGTGTCTGTCCACTCTTCCTCCAGACTCTGAGACCTTGATTTACAATTTAAATGTAAAATGTACTTTTAGTGATGATTTGATTGTTTGAAATTACTTAACTGTAGAATTAAAAGCATATTTCAGGAGGTAATCTATTCCTCCGTTCTTCTCCTGTGTGTACATTTGGTATGGCTCTAGTCATGGTATAGCACAGGGGTAGGCAACTCCAGTCCTGGAGTGCCGGTTTCCTGCACAGTTTGGTGATCTACCTGATCAAACACACCTGATTCAACTCAGCGGGCAATTAGCATGTTTAATTGTAGTGTCAGAGCAGTGACATCACCAAACTGTGCTGGACACCAGCACTCCAGGACTAGAGTTGCCTACCCCTGGTATAGCATATATGAGAGGTGGTCATTTTTGTTTAAGCCCAGTCTTAAAAAGTCTGACATCTAACACTTTTAACAGAAGAGGATTCTCCTCCTCCCAGAATGAGAGAATCCCTGAGTGTCTTTACGTTGTACACAAGCCCTGGTGTGTGTTTATGTTTTCTATTCTAAAATAAATCAATTTTAGGTACTTCACTATCTATAATGACAGCGACTTATTATAGCTCTTCAGGTTTAATGAGAACCGTATGCAACAACCTTTTTAAAAATGAAATGAAAAATTAAACTCTACACACAGCTGTGGGTGTTGCTTTTTAACCCAAACAAGATAAAGGTGAATGTGCTTAAGCACACAGCTGCTTCTCTGGTATCAGCTCTCATAAATGAGTCTCCATGAACATACTGCAGGTCTACTATGTAACAGTAACCTTAGCTTTGTAGGTGTAATTTGTGTAATTATCATACATTTGCATAAAAATAACTGGTTGGTTTTAGTTCTTGTTCACTTTTGGTAAGTTTTGGTCAGTTGTTATGAGCTTCCAGTCCACACCTACTGACATTTGCACCCAATGCCTACTGACATTCGTCTTCCTATGCCTACTAATCCCCACCCCACACCTACAGACATTTGCCCCCCACATCTAATGACATTTGCACCCCACAACTACTGACATTTGACCCAACTCCAAACCTACTGACATTTGCAGCCCTGTGCCTACTGGCATTCGCCCCCACCCTACACCTACTGATATTTGCACCCCACACCTACTGACATTCTCACCCCACACCTACTGACATTCGCACTGCACACCTACTGACATTACACTTCACACTTACTGACATTTGCACCCCACACCTACTGACATTTTCTTCCCACCCCACGTCTACTGACATTACAGTTCACACTTACTGACATTTGTACCCCACACCTACTAATATTCTCACCCTACACCTACTGACATTTGTACCCCACACCTACTGACATTCTCACTCCACACCTACTGACATTATACTTCACACTTACTGACATTTGCACCCCACACCTACTGACATTTTCTTCCCACCCGTCTACTGACATTACAGTTCACACCTACTGACATTTGTACCCACACCTACTGACATTTATCCCCCACACCTACTAACATTCTCACCCCACACCTACTGACATTTGTACCCCACACCTACTGACATTCTCACCCCCACACTTACCGACATTTGTACCCCACACCTACTGATATTCTCATCCCACACCTACTGACATTTGCAGCCCACACCTACTGACATTTTCTTCCCACCACACGTCTACTGACATTACAGTTCACACCTACTGACATTTGTACCCCACACCTACTGACATTCTCATCCCACACCTACTGACATTACACTTCACACCTACTGACATTTGCACCCCATCTACTGACATTCTCACCCCACACCTACTGACATTTGCACCCCACCTACTGACATTCGCACTGCACACCTACTGACTTTTGCTTCCCACCCAACGTCTACTGACATTTCACTCCACACCTACTGACATTTGCCCCATGACATGCCTACTGACATTTGCATCCCCACCCACACCTACTGACATTTGAACTCCCACCCCACATCTCCTGACCTGACATTTCACACCTTCTGACTTTCCCCATCCACACTTTCCCCATCCACCTCTACCCACCTCTATCAACTGATGTTTCTTTCCATTTGTTGGGAACCTGTATAGTCATTTGTTCCCTGGAGAACACCCGTTCCTGGACTGATGTTCCAGAGGAAGGCAGACACTTCAGACAGTGGCAGGACTGACTGAAATCTGATCTCAGTAGTTTCTGTTTTGGAGATACGAGGTTTTGTTCAGCGATGATTCCATTTATTCTTAATTTACTAACTGAATTACACTGAGAAGTTGTGTCCTAGTTGTGGAGGGAAGAGAGCGAGGAGAATATCAGCTCAGCCAGAGACAGCTGGGTCTCCCAGTGGGACCACCAGGCTGAGAGAAGAAGGGTCTACACTGGAATCTCATTTTAGCCCCTTTTATTGTCCTCCACACATGAGCTTCTGTTCATTGTACAGGTGCATTGTTCGAAGGCGATTGTGTTCCAATTACATGATTATGTAATTATTAGATAAGAAAGAAATTGCACACTTATGTGCACGCACGCACAGTCCTCGGAGACATGAACTCCATCTCCTCTTTAGCCGTCGTGTTATATATGGTGAAAGCGGAGCGTCTGGGGATAATTAAATGGACTTTATCTGTTCGTCCAGCTTAGCTTCTGTACGGCACGTATCAGCAGGGGTGGGTTTTTTATGGAAAAATGGTTCAAAAAGAAAAACTTCTGGCTTAAAGGGGACATCGTTAGAGGCTGATTTTCTTTGTTTTTCATTAAATAGGTCTGATATTGTGTAGAAACATTTTAATTAACAAGCACAAAAAGAGAAACTTGTGTACTTACATCAGTTTAGCAGTTGGTTTATGTTGCAAATCATACCTGTCATTTATGCTGTGGACACTGGGGACCACTTTCCGAAATGTCTAATTTTGTTTCCATCACGTTTTTAAAAGTGTATGCTGAAAATATTTCATATAACAGCTTATAGCAGCTACCTGTCCAATCAGTGAAAATGGCACTAAGACCATGCAGAAAACTGTATTTGGTCAGGCCATGGTTCTAATATGACACATGGCCAATGGCTATTCTAGCACAAAGTTCACTATAAGACACTTTGGAAATTCAGCACTTCTGGGCTGTTTTGTTTCACTCTGGACAGTTTTTTCTGCAGCACCATTTTTAATACTCAAAGTCTCTGACTGGTCATTTTCATGTCAGGCAAAAGAAGCAACAGTGACCACAGAGCTGTATTTCTTCCCTGTAGGATAAATATTTCTTCATCCTTTCATTTCTTTCAATAACAAAAGTATTATGCTTGTTTTGGTCTGGTTAGTGTACAATGTAACCCAAAGAACAAACCCTGAACCAGACTTTCGGGTGCAAAAATGCCCTGACAGTTTATAGACTAAAAACATTACCCCAGTCATCTATAACCAGGAAGCAGGACCTGAGAACAAAGTACCATGTATGCTCAACAATGTACAGGCTGAGGTTCAAGTTATTTTCAGATTTTCCATCTTTGAAACCCTGGTAGAGCTGATAAATGTACTGTTAAACCCAGTTCACATTAGCATAACTTCTCATTAAACAGTGAAAATGAACAACCAGTGCTCAACATTAATAATATAAGTCCTGTCAACAGTAATCAAAGTCAAAAATAATTAAGCAGCAAACAGGTTTGACAATATCAGCAATAACGAGGACATTAGGGGCAAAGATCCAGTTAACATATCACCAACCATATGTAGAGGTCTTAATTTTGCTAGGAACAGACTACATAATGATTAAGGTTCGTGAGAAATGGGAAGGGAATGTCAAGAATTTGGGATGGAGTTCTGACCGACTTGGCAGATGGAGTCAAGAGAAGTTACGGATACTCAGAAGAATTGGAAGGCAACAGGGTGGCTGTGGGTGCGAAGGGCAGGGTAGAATGGGCAGGTTTATATAAGGCCTGAATGAATGAGAGGCAGAATGATGTGATCTGCCTCCCAAACTTCTGTTATTACATAACATCATTTAGATATTTCATCAGAACCTTTTTTTTTAATCATGTTTTAAAGAGCTCTGCAACCAGTATCAGGATTGGGCCATTACATATATCAATCTTAAAGTAACAAAAGAAAGACAGAGTTTGTCAGAAGTGGACCTCAGAGAGAGTGAAAAAGGATGTTTGTAGGTTTCTTGACTCACACATTGAGCAAATACTCAAAATCTCCATGTTTTGGCTTGTTTCCTTTTGGATTTAAGAGGAAAAGTAAAAAATCAAAGCCAACGTGTTTAGAAAGCACTAAAATACAAATGAGGCAGCCGTAGGAAATGGACGATAATGACTGACGAACCCTGGCTGGAGGTTATTAACGCCTGTCGTGGTGTCACCGTTCGCCCTTTGGAAGCTGACACGGCTCATTGCTCAAAGACGTGGAATTGAAACGAAGCTGATAATTTAGCAAAGAGCAAACGTCTCTTTGTAATCAAAGTGCTTTTCCTTTTGACTTGGTAACGTTTGTCTTGCATGCTAATTCACTTGTGCTGAATCAAACACATTCAGCATGAAAAGCATTTGAGAAACATTTCAGAACATATTTGAGATTAGCATTCTACAGGGTCCGATTACAATGATCATGGATGACACCAAGGGAGCTTCTGGGGCTTAAATGTCAAAGCCCTCGATGTTTTTTGGGGATGTTCACTCGCCAAGACCCCTTCCCTCAAAGACCAATACTCATCTGCCAGGACTGACAGACTAAACATTTGACAGGACCCATTCATGATCCAAAATCCATTTGTTGGGGTACCCCCCACCCCCAAATGGCTGACATTTCTTTGACAGGACCTGAATGAATGATGTTCATTATGTATACTGACGTTCATCTGCTGGACCCCCTCAAAGATCGGCATTCATTTGTTGGGACTCCCCTACAGACCAATGTTTGCTCACTGCCCCCCCATATTATTTTTGTTCAGTAGTTTGGCCACCAAAGTTTTAATGTTTTTCAATCCTATCCCAGCTGCTGCTCCTACACTATATTGAACGCTCCCTTGTCCGTTTGAGAGCCTCAGGTCTTCATTCAGTCAGGTCTGCAGTTTTCTCAAAGCAGACACACTTCTGATGACTTTGAGAAGTTTCTGAGTCCTTTGATGACTGATTTTTTTCAGTTCAATTATTAGGAATAATTCACACTCTTGCATTTTTACACCAAAATGTTGGAGAAATAAAAGCAATTTGCAAAAATTTGTTCTGTCACGGCTATGATGGTTCATCACTCAGGTCTTCTTGGAATGATTTTTCCCCCCTTGACCAATTTCTGCATGATGGCGTTGAATTTTTATGACAAGCATAACCAGGCCTTTGTGCTCAGGGAGAATGTAGGTCGTTTGAGGTGCACACTCTCATATCTCACTTTCATATCTCTCCATCTGTCTCTGTTCCTTCATTTTAACAGAACAGAGTCAGAGTTAAAAGGTAAATGATCGAGTAAATTCTGTTGGACTGTGATCTGATATGATGTGGGTCAAGGTCACGGCAGCTGAATTAGAGAGCTATTCATGTCCTGAAGCTGAACTGCTTTAGAATAAAGAGGTACAGTGCTGCTCTTCATGAATTGTTCATATCTGCAAAGCAGCCACTTCAGCCTGAACATGCTCTGCTTTCATAGCCACTGTGAACTGAATAGTGGGGGACAGGTGAACATCTGTACAGCAACCACATCCAACATCTGCTCATTTGTTTGCAACATATCAGATGGAAAGGCCTGGAGCTAGTCTTCTTCATGTACAGCTGTAGACCAATAATAAAGTAGATGGGGCATGGTGGCTTGGTTATTAGCACATTTACCTCTCAGCACTAGGTGGGGTGTCCATGTTCTTTCTGTATCTGCACTGCTTTCCTCCAGAATCTCCCACTTCATCCCACAGTCCAGAAACATGGAGGTTAGGTGAATTGGTTATTCTAAATTCTGTGTGACCAGTGAAGGGTTGGCACCCTGTCCTGGCTTTGCCAATGCCCGATCCCCAATGGAGCTGTAGAGCGACTCAACAGAACCCTAAACTGGATAAAGTAGTTAAGATGATGGATGAAAGGGGTCTTCTGGTGTTTATGGGTCTTTCCTCTGAAGTCTCCAGTTTCCTCCCCCAGTCTAAAACCATGAAAGGTGAATTGTTTACTTAAATTCTTTGTGTGTGCCCAGTGATGGATTGGCACCCTGTCCTAGCTTTGCCCTGTCAAGCACCTAATACAGGTGTAGGGTGACTCACCATGAACTTGAACTGGATGAAGCAGTTTAGGTGATGGATTGATATCATAATTTGATGTAAATTTATGTAAGAACAGAGAACCATATTATAATTGCAAGCACAGTTGCCTCTCAGCACTGGTTTTTGGGTTTGAGTCTCCATCAGGGCTTTTCCATGTTCTCCCCGTGTCTATAGGGGTTTTCACAGGAGTCTCTGGTTTGCTCCCAGTGTCCAAAAACATGGAGGTCACTTGAATTTGTTACTCTCAATTATTTTTGTGCCCAGTGATGGATTGCTGCCCATCTTGGCTTTGGCTAAAGCAGGGTAATACCATGCCCAGTGAAGGGGTAGGGGACTCACCACCACCCTCAACTGGAACTTAAGCGGATAAAACAATGGATGGATGGACTATGGTTGCAACAAGACACACATGTGGAACAGAATACCTCTCATTGTAAAGACGCTGGCTTCAGTAAGTCCACGGCCTCGTTCATTCTGGATGAGAAGCCAAGCTCAAGTAATGGCTCAGCCTCCGGTGATTTGAGCATGGAAAGATTACACGCCTCATGTATGTCTGCCTAATGTGAAAGTAATTGTTCATTATCTCTGAGCAGTCACTAAACGCATGGCCCAGAACAATCGGACATCCAGAGTCATGCTTGTGACCCAACATCCGAGGAGTTAGACAGTCTGCAGGCTTTTCTACAGCAGAGGGAGAATCTGTTAGAGGGCTGTATTTCTATTACTTTTTAAAATAAATGACATCTTTTCTGGCTAATGGTTAGTACTTGTAGAAGACTGAACATCTGCATGAATCAGAAAAAGGCCAACATGTGAACAACAACCGTATAACAACAATGCCTACTAATGCAGAGGTATTAAATAGAGTTTATCCTGCTTTTGTTGGAATAACTGTCTCTACTGTCCAGGGAAGGATTTCTACTATGTTTTGGAGCATTGTTGTGAGGGTGTGATTGTATTCAGCCACAAGAGCATTCAGGATGTTGAACCTCCACCTCATCCACAGCTCCACCAACTCCGCCAAAAGCACTAGATGGAGCAGAGTCCTCAGTTCCACAATGCTGGGGGGAGACTTTATACCCTTCTAGTCCACGCCTGGCATTGGTGCCAACCAGTTCACGTTTAGTCCTATTAATGTTTAGTCCTATTCTATATATACACTTCTCTACAGGTACTAGACAAACGTATGTGCCAATTTAATGCAGCTTTAGAAGGCGAGTCCACAAACTTTTGGACAGTTAATGTATTTGATCTTTATACCTGAATTGCTGGAGATGGAGAGTCTGCTTCAAACTTAAAAATACAATTACAGTGCACTCTGAAAATGAAGCTTTATGATATGTGACCTTTAATTATTTCATACAGTAATTAGCTGCTTAATTAGGCAGCGTAAAGCCTAGACTAGAAGGTTAAGTCCCAGGTTTCCACACAGCACCCTCTGGTGGTGACTCAGTCAGCCTTATTAAGTCATTAGCTAATTAATAAGCCCTTTAGGGCTGAGTCAGGTGTGTTGTAGCAGAAGCAGAACAGATAAAGCAGCCGTTCTTAAGAATGTTCCTTAGTCCTTGTTCTTGAGGCACTTTCAGCTAAGGGCTGTGTTGAAACACTTGAGCATTGCAATGTTATATCCTGTGATACTGTATTAATTCATAAAATGTATGGATTTTTAATGAATAGTTTACATGTAAAGACCACTATGTGACAGTGATGTAATCTCCCAGCTAAAACACATAACAAGCATAACAAGTTTTGTCCACAGGTTAAATGTTAGCATATGGATGCTGTTCAAGCTTCAGCGATGGGTCTAGGATTAGTTAAACATCAGACCCATCTGGGCTGTAAACTGACCCTAAGTCACTCTAAATTAAGCAAACCCACTGTGAAGACCCGCATGGAACCCATATGTATATAGAGATACTGGGATGCTCACCTGGATCACTCTAATATACTATATAACAGCCCACCCAGAACCTGTCTTGAAGCTAGTGTTTAAACTCACTAGTGTCCTGCTTGGGCTGTCTTCAGCCATTAGACTCCACTCCAATGTAAATAAGTAGTGTAAGCGCTACAGTTTTATATTTAATATAGTTTCCATGCAGTTGCTGTGTTATCCCAGTTGATTGATAACTGCTGAGTAGTTGCTATGATATTGCTATGTGGTTGTTAATTGGATGCTAGGCTGTTGCTAATTGGTTGCCTGGCTGTTTGTATGCAGTTGCTATGTGCTTACCAGGCTGGCTGTTGCTAAGAAGTTTCTAGGGTGTTGCTAATTGGCAAGGCAGGTACTAAGTTGTTGCACATTAGTTGTTATGATGTCGCTAAGAGGTTGCTATGATGTTGCTAGTTGATTATGATTTTGCCAAATAGTTGCTAGGCAGTTAATAAGTGGTTGCTAAGTGGATAGTAAGCTGTTGTGAAGAAGTTGCTAAGCGTTTGCTAGGCTGTTGCTAAATAGTTGCTATGTGACTACTATGGTGTTGCTATGTAGTTATGTGTTTACTAGGCTGTTGCTAAGTAGTTACTGTGTGGTTACTAGGCTGTTTCTAAGTATCTGTTATAATGTTGCTAAGTGGTTGCTATGATGTTGCTAATAGTTGCTATGATGTTACTAAGTAATAATGTAATAATAAAAGTCACACAGCAATACTGAACAAACTCAAACTTGCCTATCAACAGAAGACACAATATAACACCTGTATACATCTTGTATCGGCAGGGTCAGTGGCGATTTCTGATATGAGTGGTATTGGCAACCACCCAGGGCAGCATGTCATCAGTGGCTGCACAAATTACCAGCCCCGCCCTCACAAGCTGTGAACTACCATTGGGATGGTTGACAAGAGCTGGCAAAGTTAAGCTAGGCTTTTACCTGTATGAGGGTGTTTGTGCCAAAATGTGTGCTCAATGGACCAACAGGTCCAGGATTGGATTCTGCTGAATGCTTGTGGAACGCTTGTGAACTATTGCATTGTTCTCTAAAATTGAAGTGCTCTCTGATTACATCGCTATATGTTCTGCGATGCAACACTTGAAACATGAGCAGCCACTCTGACAGCTGAGCTCACGCGCAATACTACAGCTCTCAACATCGAGATTACAGTTTCACAGGTTATCACAATGTGTCCAGAAGTTTGTGGACACCTCCTCTAATGAAATGCATTCAGCTTCTAATGCACACGACCGCCGTTTTGTGAAACTGTGTTCTCTTTACTCAACTCTTTTGGGATGAGATGGTGTAGCTAGGAATGAGGTGGTGGTGGTGATGATCCTGACATCACTACTGCTGATGGCTAAATGTAATGTGTTTGTGTGTACTGTAGCGGTGACAGGTTTGGTGTGTATGTGTGATGAAGCTCTCATACAGAACACTTGGAGAGATCTTTTGGAGTGTTTCGGTGACTCAGTGGTCTTATCACTCTTATGGTAATATAAAACTTTCTTTTGAGTAAGAGAAGCAGAACATGTCTCCTCTAAAGCCCAGAGCTCCTCAGTGAGAAGTTTCATTTGATATGTGTGTAGAGCTCAGAGACCTGTCACATGTTCCTGAAGGGAGCAGAGGGAGAATACTGAGTGAGAAGCTCTATTACACGCTGAGATTCTCTGACTTTTAATCTGACTCTAAAGGTGACTCAGTGCTTATGAGCGTGAGGCAGTTTACTCTGCACCATGCCTTACATATTAATAATAATACAGGTATTGTTATTATTAATGTTAGTATTTGTAGTACCGGTAGTACTTTAAGAGTAATCTTCATCAGCATCAGTAGCATCATCATCACCTTAACATGTTATTATTATAATGTAGAGTTAGGAGTCTAGCACAAGGACTCTTATTGTTACAGTGTGGTGTTATTGGTGTAATGTAGAGTTA
>BRDA01043261.1:8840-22818 GCA_036984385.1 Crenuchus spilurus
GACAAGGCGAGACTAAACGACTTTCATTTACTCCCCCTGTGAGTCGAATGTTTTCTCTACTTCTTCTTTTAGATTTTCTTCTTCATCTCTTTTGTAAGCTGAGTGTCCCCCTCATTTACTTTCAGCAAATCAGAGCGGAACAGGTGGAGAACAGGCTTCACATATGAGACGGTCACATATGACTCCCCAGAAAGGGAGTCTGTGAACTCCAGGAGAGGACTTAAGACTGCATTCATTGATTCAAGGACATTAATGTCCTGCCACGTTGGGATCAGGGGTCTGCTGGTTTTGTCAGAAGACAGAACTTCAGTGATGGCCTTTTGTTGCTCTAGGACCCTTGCCAGATAGTAGTAGTAATAGTTTTTGCTGTTGTTATTATTAGTACTATAGCATCTCAAATAAACATTGGATAATAAATAGGAACCAACATGGATAATTATCATCAAAATGACAATGCTACTCATCAACAGCAGAGTGCAAACGATGGCCAAAACACTGCAGCTGTGTCCAGTCATTTAGTGATGTCGCCTTCACTATATTGGCTCCACTGTCTGTAGTGATGCACACCATTTTGTCCTCAATTAGAGCCCAGGACAACAGTGACTCCCTCAAGATCTCTGCAATAACTTCTCCTGTGTGATCCTCTGGGAAATATGCGGTTTCAAGACATCTGGTTTTCAGACTCCATTCGTTGTCTATAAAATGAACGGTCAAGCTAATGTATGGCTCTGAGGTACAGCTTGACCACAGGTCAGTGGTTGTGGCAAAGTACTTGGCTGCTAAAATTTCCTGTTGCACAGTTTCTTTGCATATTAGATACAGTTTTGGAATGGCAGTCTTATAAAAGTACTTCCGACCTGGCAGAATATAGCGTGGGTCAAGCGTGTGAAGCAGATTTCTGTAACCCGGCATCTCGACTGTATTGAGTGATTGCATGTCTTTGGCTATATGATATGCCACTGCCTGAGCTATTTCTTTATAACGTTTGGATGATTTATCATAAGGCACTGATGTGGAATACCTCTCTATAGGTGTCTGTTGCTGCGGTCTTGCAACAGTAGATGCTGGTTGCTATCGAACTCGGCTGTGCTCCAAGGGGTGGGATCGGCTAAGGTGGTCCGACTGAAAAAATCTGAAAAACTGCCATACTGGTTAGCTGACCTTTCATTTTTTATTCACAATTTCTTCGCTTGCTGTCTCACTGCTCGCTGTCATGCTCATTTTCCACTTTTCACCATGTGTCTCACACCATGCTGGTTCAAGAAAGTTACACAAACAAGAGGGCGTGCATGAGATAATGAGGTGGCACAACCAAGTTTGATAGTGCTCCATGATTGGCTATTAGCATGTCATTCCATACGTTGCTAGGCACCAGAGGACCAACCAACCAATCTTGCTTCACAAGCGGGTGCATTTAAAGCAGAATCTATGCTCTGGTTTATTCCAATGAAAAAAAAATATGAACGTTCTATCGAGCGCATTTTCTATTGTTATTGATTATGTGTCTATCGCGATACATATCATTATCGTTTTATCGCCCAGCACTAGATGCCAACAAGGAAATCAAACCAACAATCCACCAACAGGCTGAGAACTCTATGTGATCCAAAAGATCCATAAAATGAATGTCATATAATCATGTTTACGTTGGTAAAGGTGCTTACTACTCATGATTTCATTCTTAAACACAGCTAATTTGGGGTATTATTGTCCTCCGCTCCTCCAGCCTGTCCCGTTTCCCATCATAACTTGTCATCCTGTCCTTCCCTTTCACTCTTCCATAGTTCCCTCGCACCTTCCACAACTCCATTACCATTACCATTATCCATTGTCCCTTTAGGACACCTTTAGTCATGTGATTTCCATATCAGCTGAATCCTGTCAACAGGCATTTACTCCCCTATAAAGATGGTTCTCTCTGTTCTTCCCTTTGCGAAGTATTGTATTTGCCTATACATCCCAAGTGTTTCTTTCTCCCTGGTGTTTTTTTTTTGTTTTGTTTTACACCGTTCTTCCGTTTTTGACTTTGACCTTGCTTTAGACCTTAGTCTGTTCTGTAGCTTAGCTCTAGCCTGTTCTCTAGTTTAGCCGTAGCTTGTTCTCTCTTATAGGAGTAGCCTTTTCTCTCTTATAGCCGTAGCCTGTTTGCTCTTATAGCATTAGCCTGTTCGCTTTTATAGCTGTAGCCTGTTTGCTCTAATAGCCGTAGCCTGTGTGGTCTTATAACCATAATCTGTTCTCTAGTTTAGCCATAACCTGTTCTCTCTGATAGTCGTAACCTGTTCTATCTGATAGCCGTAACCTGTTCTCTCTGATAGTCGTAACCTGTTCTCTCTGATAGTCGTAACCTGTTCTCTCTGATAGCCATAACCTGTTTTCTCTGATAGTCGTAACCTGTTGTCTCTGATAGCCGTAACCTGTTCTATCTGATAGCCGTAACCTGTTCTCTCTGATAGACGTAGCCTGTTCTCTTATAGTCGTAGCCTGTTTTTAGTTTTGGCTTAGCGTGTTCTCAAGTGTATCTGTTTGTTAGCATATCTTTAGTGTAGCCTTAGTTGTAGCTCTCTCGTTGTATTTATCTTGTTCCTTTTTCTGACCCTCACTTGTACCCTGACAATCCTTATCTTCTACCCTCTGTTATAAGTTTATGCCTTATGTATTTGGATCATCCCTCTTTCTTTAATAAACATCCTTTATCTTAATCTGCATTTGTCTGTTTCCCTTCTCCTGCAACCTGACAATTATAAATGTACAAAAGATCATGTAAATGAACCAGAGTAGAAGAGAAGAAAAAAAGAAGGTAAGACTTTCAAGCTAGAATTCATTCCCATGTGGAGAATCATGCCAGGTGTCTCACATTTGGAGTGTTAACACTGCCTGTCTCTCTTTAATAAATGAGAGCTTACCTCATATTAACAGACCACACCGTATTCACACATCCCACATCCAAAGTTCAGAAGTCACGGCTGCAGTTTAAAAAATCAACAATACAATTGTGTAACTTGGGCACATTCCTTGACTTAAAATCGCTTCCCCACAAAGATTATCCCAGACCTCAATGGAAAACATTCTCTTCATAACGTACTTAGTTGCTTGGCCAAAAGAAAATGATCATTTTTGGAGTGTAGGAACACAGTACTGAGCAGTGAACTGATGGTGATGGAGGACTCGCTGTAGTAATGTATTAACTGTGAATAAAATGTGTTCAAGTGTGCTAGCATGGTGTAATTTAGCCCATTGTTGACTTAAGTTCTAGAATACTGATGTCCCTGCTCAAACAAATCTGGTTAACTTAAATTAATAATTTGTTCTTAAGAGTGCAACTGGGAAAACAGTTAAACTCTTAAACTCCAGACAACTCTGGTGTCTAGTCTACATTTCGAGATTCCTTACTTTAGTCCTATTCAGACTGCATTCGTTTATCAGTGGGCCTGTAATTAAACAATTTTCTTTGCATCCAGACAGAATAGAGGGAATTTTCTACACTTATTTTTTATTTTTTCTCCTAATTACCCATAAGTCTTCTGTCTATTGTATGATGTTATCCTTATATTTATAGTCTAGTTTACCAGTATCTGTAAGAAACTCCTAGTGATATAGTGGCTTGTACCTCTTTAACCCTTTGGTATAGCACATTTTAGTCACAATATCTTCCTGAAGAACGTGTGGACTTAACACAATGAGATTGTGCCATCTCTACCAATCAGGAGAGGAATGTTAGGTTAAAAAACATCCACTAGAAGTCACTAGAAATACAAAATTGTCTTGTCTGAATGCAAACCATAGCCACTACAAGGAATAAACTGGATCAAATGCTGAAGAACCATTAGTGCTGTTGCAGCACCACACAGATGAGCATGTTGTTTAAAAAGTGAACAAAATGTATTGTTATTGCACAGTAATTTTGTAATTTGTAATTGTAATTTAATGTTATTGCACAGTTTTTGCAGTTTATATTCTGATTTTACAATAAAGTGCACCTCATTCAGTGCTTAAAGTGTACATTAAAAAATGTGGGATCTTTTGACACTGATCTTTGTTTATTTCATTTTTATTATTGTCCCCACCCTACCCAAAAAATAATAATAATTGAGTTTTTTCTTTCTTGGTGAGGATGTTAAAGGGTAAACAAGCCTCACATTTAAGTTTCTTTTTCCTCCACATAATGCCCTCACAGGTAGAGTCTAGATAGCAACTAGACCAAGTCCATCCAAACTAAGTAGATTATTGAGTGACTCTTCAAATGCATTTTTTGTTTGTTTTAGTGTTTTTTGGTGCTAAGACACTAAATATGGCTAATAGCAGCAGCCAAACATCTTTATTTCCCAATGTGAGATGCCACCTGACCTAAAAATCATGGAGATGTGTATCCAGACAGACATGTTTGATCTGGACATAAATAAAAACACGAAGAGCTCCTCTAGGAGAAGACATTATCTGAGGACCCTCATCCAATCCAGGCTTTTGAGAAACATTTTGTTGATACATTTTCATTGAATCCACTGTAGCAATTAGGTGACTATTAAGTTCTAGTGTTTGTAGCAATGTTAGCCTCACAGTTCTATTTGCACATGGACTCCAGTCATGTTTTGGCCGATCGGGGATAAGTAAAAATATGTAAATATGATTTCTGGATTAATAGTTCCTTAAACATGCCTTCTTTATTAACAGTATAAGACAAACCAATTATTTCAAACCATGATCATATACAGATACAGAGGTTGAGGACAAACACAAAGAACTCAATCCCTGCAACAGCAGTGTAAGGGGTGGAGTCTGTGTGAAGGGTGGGGGTAGAGATATGAATATGCATGTGCATATGTAAGCTCATATCTATGTACTGGATCTGCCATTACAAACTCATTGTGGATGATTATGAGATCTACAGGGAGCACGTGAGTGAGGGGAGAACGAGGTGGTGGTGGCAGCATGTTGGCACTGTGCCCTGGACAGCGAGTCCTTCTGGAGGTTATCTTTATACGCTGGTATAAAAAATAAAATATAATATAAAATATAAAAAAATCTCAAGGCCAAAAATCTCAAGGTACTGGTTCAACTGGAATGTCCTGCAGCTCTTTTCCTGTTGGATTCCTATTGAATTGAGAAATCCAAACATTAGCATAAGCTGTAAAAATCTAATGAATGCCATTTCTTTCCAAGCAAACTTAAACTCACAAAATCACAAGAAAAAGTCCAGACATCTTGGAGTTATTGTGATGCTGGTCACATTGACGCAGCATTCCTTTATGATCACAAACTAAATTGTGGAATCTGATCCTAACTCAGTCTAACAGCCACTGCCAAAGGTAAAGTATGTGGACTTTCCCTGTGAGTCTAGAACCATGCCAGCATCTTATAAGGATGAGCAGCGACATGCAAAGTAGCCACACTCTTTGAACTTGCAGAAGCTTGCTCCAGCTTTCAGGCCACTCTCTGGAAAGGCCAACCTCAAACATGATGAAGCTCAAAGAGAGAAGGGCAGCCTGTTTATGTGGTCTGAGATGACATTTAGTAATTTGACATTTTAGAGAAAGGGAATGTTGTGTTTACCTGAGAGGTTGGCCCAGCACAAGAACAAGCTCTTGTCCAATATTTACTGGCCTGCGTAAACTCTATGTACTCTCTCGGCCAAAAGAATATCATTTGTGCACACAGTTGACTGCTGCTGAGAACATATGTTAATTAATTCTGAGCCAATATATTTTACAGAAGAGTCTTTGGCATCTTTTTTTATCTTTGCAGTATGTTTCTACTTGTAAGAACAAAATATATCATTAGAATAAATTAGAGTTGCATTAATATTGAGTTTACAGGTTTGATAGTATAACAATAACTAACAACTGATTCTGGTTGATATTAACATCATACATTATGGCCATTGGCAGCCATTACAGGGAGTTTCAGGGTGGCCAACAGATGAATTTCAATTTCACAAGCTACAAATAGGGCACACAATCATCAGTTGTAATCATCAGTCAGAATTTCAGTATGGAGCCAATGAAAATTTTTATTGTCGGCTGTCGATATTTTTGCATATCGTTTAATACAAATACAAACATAAATACTGTTAAAATAAGAAAAATCTCTAAATACTATGATTGCACAAAAAAAGTATTTCATTTTATTGTTTTATTTACTGTGATTTTTTTTTAAATTATTATATTTACTGTGATTTATTTTATTTTTACTATTTTATTTACTGTTATTTATTTCTTTTTACTATTTTATTTACTGTGATTTATTTATTTTTTATTATTTTATTTACTGTGATTTGTTAACATTGTTTACTACTTTATTTATTGTGATTTATTTATATTTATTATTTATTTACTGTGATTCTTTTAATTGTTTGCTTTGACTTTTTATCATTTTACTATCTTACATTGTTTGTTTAAATCAGATTTATTCTCATGGACTACTATTATCTTTTATTTTGTTGTTTTTTATCCTATTAGTCTAAAGTTATATAAATTAATATTTTCATTTGATGTATACCCTTGGGTTCATTGTAAATGAGGGACACCCTCAATGCACCTCCAGTTTATGTGAAAGTAAATTAAATGAAATTGGGTAAACGCAAATGCATAGATGTGCTGGATCATGAAATGACTTTCACAATTTACACTTTTAGGGGGCAGCAATGAGTAATGTTGGTTTATTTGAGCTTGATCTGTGTCTGTGGTCAGTCTGAAGGTATTGAGTATGGGTAGACAGATAGCAGGACAGCTGTCAGATCTTCTGAACACTTTCAGTTTGTAATTTAACACTTGAATGTAATGAACAAAATGAATATTTCACTAAAACATCTCAAATTGTAAGAGGCCTAGTTGTCAGCTAGATTGAAGTAAAAGTGAAAGTGCACAATCATTCACCTTGCACACAGACAAATTTGACCTCTGCATTTAACCCATCTGTGCAGTGAAACACACACAAGTGAACACACTAGGTAGTGAGTACACATGCCTGGAGTGTTGGGAAGCCCCTATCCACAGCCCCCGAGGAGCAGTTTGGGGAAGTACACTGCAGTCAAGCCCGGCCAGGAGCTTGGAGTGCCTGGAGAGCAGTGTTGGGGGTTAGTTGCCTTGCTCAAAGGGCACGTCTTGTCCTGTTTGTTCAGGGGATCAAACTGGTACCCTCCTAGTCACAAGGCTGAGTCCTTAAGTAACATTAATATTATATTAACAGTATAATATAATAATTCATCATTATTAACCACAAGCCCATGGCTGCCCCCTTTGTTCTTCTTTGTTGAAGATTCTCAATGCTCCTCAGCCATCACATGGCTTTGTTATATTCCATCAGCAGCAACTACAAATGGATCAGGTTGGAAAAGGTTAAAACAACATATTCACCTACAGAACACCACTGCTCATTATATTAACACTCTGGAGTCGACTCTCCTGCCAGCGGCATATTAACGAAATTCCACAAACACACTTACAGTATATAACTGTGCAACATTTTATCCTAGACACAAAAAATGAAACATTCCCAGAAACCTTAAAGGGTCTGCTTGTTAAAAATATATAGCTTGAATCTAAATATAGTTTTAAGTATTTGTGAGAGGAGCTTAAATAAGCAGTGACACATTTGTCAGAGCGAGTCAGACAGCACATTTTTTCCAGCCAAATGAAAAAATCAGTCAATCATTTGATAATGACATGGTAATTTTGGATATTCCATTGGAGGATTACCAGCCATGGAATGTGTGGAATGTACAAAGACACCATATAAAAAAAACACATATATCATAAATATTAAATCTAGGAACCACTGAATGAGTTAAACATGTCAACTCACATTTGTCAAGCTTTAAAAATAAAACCACATACAATTTCTATAAACTGTAATTAGCAGTGTGTAGCCAACACCTCTGTTTATTCAGTTCTGAGCTCAAAAGTCTTGACTAGAAGTGTTTATAGTGTGTTTTCACAATATATCAGCACATCTGAAAACAGGTTTTTGGAAAGTCTAAGTTTAGAGCAGATTTAACCAGAATATAGATTTATTATACTCTTTCTATTTTGACACTGTTGTTGCTGAGATTGTGCTGAACAAATGCCTGTGTAACACTTTGGAAATAATAATTCCAAAGCGTTGTGTAATCAAATTGATGTGACATATTCTAGCCATAATGATTTTCTGAGCACATAAACACTGCTCAACTGTTATCAAGTGATTTAACCTGTAGCACAGCACTGCATGTGCTTTCAAAAAGCAATAAAACACTTAAGACTGGTGATTTGTAAAGGCTAGTTTAGTTATAATTGAGTGAAAAAAGACTTTGGTGGGATATATTTTGGGGTTTGCCTGAAGTGATTAGAGAGGGACTTAAATTCACTTGCTGAGAGCTCCTTTGTTGTAAAAGGACACATAACCTAAAATCTGCATTGAATTTCAAAATCATTGAAATCCATCCCGTTGCTTTTCAAAAAGGCGTAATGAGAAATGTGCACGCTGACATGCATGCACATCTATACACTTCAGAGCCCTGTGGCTAGTAAAATAAATGTAGACTTGTTATACAATTACAACTTGACTAAGGGTGTAAGAAAATATCAATACACTCAAGTATTGCAATTTTATGTCCTGTGATACTGTATCAATTCTCAAAAATCACAGTATTGATTATTAATGAATAGTTTACATTAGGGGTGTGTGCATCTGTCCAATAAATGATGATCCGATATGTATCTCGATTCATGCGGTATGATACGATTCAGAAACGATATATTTTAAACTGGACTGATTCAGTTCCAATTTGATTCAGTAGGATTTTGATACGATTTGGTTCAGTATAATAGGGTAGGAAATAATACAAGTTACTTGATTAAAATAGATAATTTTACATTATGATTCAACATAAGTTAATACTAAAAATGTGTTTTTGCATTCAGATAGATTAATGAAATACTAGAGAACTAGTATAGTTGTATTTGACGTGAATTCAGAAACAGTAAAATACTGTTGCGTTGGTATGTGGTACCAGTGCTCCAATGTTTTAAACAAGTCCCCAAAGCCCTCATTCTCCACCACACAGTATGGTCTTAAGTCTTTGACAATGAACCGGGTTATTGAAGCCATTATTACTTTGGCTCTAACCGAGTTGTGGTCGAGTTCTGGCTGGAAGAAGTCCTGTTTTTCTGTGTTTTAGTCCTGCCGTGTCTTTTATGCAAGCGGTACTAGCGTCCTCATCGCCACTTTCACCATGTCGTCTCACCAAATGAGTGGTGAGGTTTGTTGTAATACCGGTGTACTTGAATGCAACTTTGCATTCTTTGCAAACAGCAACGGTTTTGTCTAGTTTTCTGTTCTTCATGTAAAAACCAAATTTTACAGTGACGAGACGTGACTGTGATGAACATCGCGACAGTTAATCAGAGAGAGAGAGGGAGGGAGAGGGAGAGAGAGAGAGAGAGAGAGAAAGAGGGAGAGAGAGAGAGAGAGGGAGGGAGGAGGGGGAGCAGCAGCAGCAGCAGCAGCGCACATCAGCAACACCAAACCGATTGACAGCTATTTTATCGGGCCATCGTCCGGTTTATGGATTGGCGCCCTGTCCTAGGCTTAGTTGAATAGTGTAATGCCCTGCCCTGCGCCCAGTGAGGGGGTAGGGGACTAACTGTGACCCTGATAAGGATTAAGCAGGTGTGATAATGGATGGATGGAATGGATTCTTTCTGTATTTCTGCATGTACAGTTTAGACTGTGACATGGTGAGCTAGCTAGAGAGACACACACAATGGACGAGGTGAATAACTCACTGACGCTGTGAGGCAAATGCAGTGATTTATTTTAGTGTGATGGTGAAGAAATATATTTACATTTACATCCCGCTCTGTAAGTTCGAATGAATCATTTGCAGTGTGGATGGAAAGTGGAGCAGGTCTCCTCTCCTCCTCTCTGCTCTGACGGCTAAATATAGCAACGAAATTGCTAAGTTGTCA
The DNA here is from genome assembly GCA_036984385.1 of Crenuchus spilurus. NCBI lineage: Eukaryota > Metazoa > Chordata > Actinopteri > Characiformes > Crenuchidae > Crenuchus > Crenuchus spilurus. The sequence goes on from BRDA01043261.1 coordinate 18,785, forward strand.
ACAGTTGTGTTTGTACATAGATCTGTCTCGTGTTTGGCCATTCAGCCATTGGTCAATAAATTTGATTTCAAATTCCAAATTTTATTTTCTGGTCCAGCTCCTGTTTAAAATGTTATTTTCTACAATGACTGGAAGGGGGAAGGGCTATCAAATGAGGAAGTGGGCTGGCTCCAACTGTGGTCTTTTCTTTGCAGACACTGGCTCCAAATTTGACATGATGGGGGCGGTATTTTGGCTTTGTTTCTATAGAACAGAAGCCAATGGAGTGAGCTCATTTAGCAGATCATACAGTCTATTGATTTTCACTGAAATAGCTCAATTAGCATTCACATCAAACCACAGTGAGTTAAGTTATTTCAAAAAGACTTGGTGACATGGTTGCTGACACTGTATTCTAATCCATAAAATAGACAAATAGTGGACAGAATTCAGGATGAAGCTACTGTTTTGAGTTATGAAAAGTACTTTTATCTGGGCTCAACTCTTTGTGTTCATTTGAGAACTTTCTGTTTAAAAATACTTTCTAAGAAGTCTACCTACAATGTTTTCCAAAAACCTGATCATCCACCTCTATACTTCATGTACTGTGACCCTCTGTAGGAATCTCTGTAAAATCGATAATGTTATATTTCAGTAAACTGAACTTCATGAAGAGCCTTCAGCCTTCAGCCTTCTCAGAGTGGCAGAATGGGCACCCAGCCAAGTGCTGAGTGGGAACGGGAGTATTTGGGTATGGGAGCATGAGAGAGAGACGTGGGAGGAGGCTTCTGAAGCTGTGGAGGATGTGGTAGACTAGAAGACTGGGGCACTGAAAACGTAGTGTATTATTTCTGTAACCTGAGGGACTCCCCCTCCCCTACACACACACACACTCACACACACACACACTCTTCTACAAAATCAAAAACACCCACATCAGCCTGGCTAGAATGAGTCGGGCACCAGGTGTGTGCAGCTGTCTTCTGAGAAAGAAGGAAGGAGAAGAAAGACATAAATAAAAAAGGAAAAAGAAAGACGGAATGAAAGAGTCAGTAAGAGAATGGGTAGGCGATGTGGTGGACAAAAATCAAATATCGCCATACCAGAAGACAAATTTAACAATATACAATATAGTCATATTTTCATAATAAAGTCAAAGCTGACAAAGAAGCAGTACTGACAAATTAAAACATGTCTATAAAACTGTAAGAATGTGTTTTATACATTTATACATGTAAAGCATCTCAAATAAATTGGGACTTTTTTCTTAATTGTAAGACTGTAAATAATTGGAAAAATAATTGGATTCAGTATAAAAATGCCATAATGGGCTGACATCCAATCAGCTACTTGTTATGCAGTTTATGAGGCTGCAAAACTCTCTATAATTTGACTAAAGCTGTGGTCCCCTAATCACTGTACTCTACATTTAAATATCTGGGTCATTATATATTACATTATGCAGGTTTGCGTCTCTGTGTGAATATTCAAACCAAACAATGCAGTGCATTATGGGTAACCACTTTCCACTAGACTGCAATGGTTGTGGTGTATTGTGGGATTGTCTGACTGTGCTGAAAATTCTGGACTGTTTTTGGACACCACTACAAAACAGCATAACCTAAAAACAGTGCACGATAACAGTGAAAACAGTCATTTTTATAAACCATAACATTGAAATTGTTAAGTGCTCTAGAATACTGGTAGCAATGATGAATGTGTATTGTGACACTGTCTATTAGACAGAAAAAAGACAGGCAGACAGATAGATAGACATTCACAGGACTGGCACACACCAGGGGGCGGAGTTAAGTACCCCTGGAAGCGCTGGCCTGACAGGAGGAAAAGCTCGGTCACCGTGGTGTCCGGGCTGGGCTCAAAAAGCAGAGAGGGAGCGGCAAACCAAAACATATCCAAAGCAATCCCCAAAAGAAACAAATAGAACTATAAGCCACAGCCGGGGATGAATGGGTGCAGAAGGATGGAAAGCGACAAACATGAAATAAGTTTGCCTCACGGGCGCCTACACCGAGGCCCTTCCTCATACCAGCATACGCTGCTATCTGGGTTAGGTCTGGCCTTACTGTCAAAAATACACATTTACAGGTGCAGCATCAGCCAAGATCGTGCATCGACAGAGGGAGCGACCACAGCCCGCTCTTAACCCAAACCTGGAGGGAAGGCACAGGTTTACCGGCCAGGCTCCTCCCCAGGCCACTGAAAGCCCCCTAGAATCCCCACAAAGATAAAACAGACAAAAACATCACACCAATGGGGGAAAGGAGCTCTCACCAGCAGCTAAGCACTATGCTGGAAGGAGAAGAGACCTAACAGGGCCACACACAGCATGACAGAGGAGGTGCCCAGGCAGGTGAGACTGCCACTCCACATGGAGGACGGTGGCCACCAGGACCAACCGCCACATAACAGGGACGGGGCCCTATATGGGCCCAAATGCCACCCCGAGAATGCAGTGCCCCACTGGTCTCCCTAGTCTGTTATTCAGTTAATTCTGTTAATACTGATCCCCACTTTAAACACACAAAACATCCATGTGACTTATTCATTATTAGAGCCTGACCGATATATCGGCCGGGCGATATTATCGGCCGATATAGCGTTTAAATGTCTATCGGCCAAAATTTGGCCGATTGGCGCAGAGCAAAACACTTTTGATTTTCCTCGCCTGGAGGGCTGGGAACATTATGTAATTGCGCCGCTAATCCAGCAGAGGGCACCCGCAGACCAAGTCATGTTCAGGTCACGTCCATGCAGCATGCTTGCCTGTTGACTGAGCAGCAGCCCAGAATTCTGAGAGTGACTGAGAACTGTGCATCACACTGCTGACCTGGGCATCGTATATTTGTCAATGGTAAGTTTATAAGTAGCTTGTGAAATAAACATCAGCAAAAGATTTCCACTCAACTCTCCAACCTGCTTGCCTCAAGCTAAAAGCTTTAGCTATCTGCTAAACTAGCAAGATACAATTTACGAGAGATAATTTAGCATATAACCTTGCTAAAATAAAAGCTTAGCTAGAACAATGTAAGTAACACACAATGAAATATATCAGTTCTAAGTAATAACATCTTTTCAGTAAATTAAATGTATCGTTTGTCTGAAGTAAACTAGTCTGATTGAACATGACCGAGGACACACTGCTACTGCAGCTCAATATTAAAACACATTTCTAATTTAATTTATAATATATAGTGGAGTGAATCATGAAATGAAAAAACAACCAGTGCACTCGTAACCCTTGGGTGGGACCAGGTACAGTGGTATGTCAATTCGTTTGGCTTCACGTAATCACAGTACTGCGCCTCAAAGCGTATTTTAGCTCTATTTTCCGATATAAGGCAAAGGGACATGGGGAACCGCTTAGCAGACTCTCCACTGGTACCAGCGTAGAGTCTCGTGATCAGCTTGCATCAGTTGATTTCTGATCAGAACGTGGCGAGCTGTGAGCCTGAGTGACACCAGTAGGTAGTACAGCAGTAGTGGCAGTCAGGCTTTATAGCCCCCGTCTGTGCTCACAGAAGCCGAAGCAAGCTTCCAGGGTAAAGCACTCCAGGGTAAAGCACTCTTATCAACTTCATAAAAGATTCTAGTATATTCAGCCCCTCATGCGTATTGTGCCTGTGTGTGTGTGTGCGTATTCATGGTAACACACAGGTGCTGTGCAGCCAGAGATTCTCATACGTTGTTGTGCGGACAGAGATAACAAAATAGCTAGTTATGTTACCACTTACCAGTAACTGTTACCTGACTAACAGACATAGAGCAGTATACATTAAACACAAAAAAATAATATACAGTGGTAACCCTACTTACGAGAATCCCCACTAACAAGTATTCCAGGTAATGAGTCGAGATCTCGGAATATTTTTGTTCCAGTTAACAAGTAAAATTCCAAGTAACGAGTAGCCTAAATTAGTTCAATTATGCCAACCACTAGGGGTGCGGCGGTCGTAGCATCCCCTAGATGGTAGCGTAGAAGAAGAGGTCAGTCAATACCTTTGACCGCTGTCCAGTGAAAGTGCTAGTGAAAGCGA